>JAQZBX010019852.1:0-33459 GCA_029593785.1 Cabassous unicinctus
TATATATATATATAAAATTTCACTGTGGAATCAGTAGGTTCAATTGAAAATGTGAGGGGTTCCCACTGTTAAAGTTTATGGGCTACAGACAAATTTGAAATACTTCATACTGCTTGCCTCATGCTGTTATATGTTTCATTTTCTATTACTCTATACAGTGAGCTTGAGTAGCAGGTGGTTTGGCATTAAAAAGATAGGAACTAGAAGATTAAATTCTCCTTCTATGACTTGTGTCGTCTTGTAGTAAACTTAATTATTGCCATCTCATGTTCCATTTCAGAGGCTCTGAGGCTAAAACATATATACCACTGTTCTAAGTGAAGATACATGTTAGATCAGTGAGAAGAAAGAGAAAAAGCATCTCAGGGATGTATCGACTGAGACCTTTCTGAAACTAGACTCTGTTAACTCCTTCTTCACAGCTATATTCCTAGTTGAAATCAAGCTGATTTGTAAGTGCTGTTTGTTAAATTAAAGTGGGGGAACTTTGGCTTCTAGAGAAGGTGTAAGCTTCTTCATCCTTCCATCCTTGGTTCTTTCCAAAGATAGGTCAGCTCAAGAGTGAATGGTAATTATTGGACCACAGTTTCTGTGGAAATCTAATGTTCTCTCTGTTTGTCTTTGGTTTATCTCAGTACCTTCCATTTGGCCAATATATGAGATTTCAGGTTGATCTGCATTGTTTGAGAAGAGACTCCATCCTGGAGAAGGCATGGGACATAGATTTGACCTGTTCTATGATATGTGCTTTCCTTATCCTTGATATATTTTACCTTGGGATTACCTTTCTTTTGGTGTGTCAAACTAGAGTACAGTTTCAGGGCAACCGGAGAGATTACCCAATTTATCTATATCCCAGGCTTAAGGCATGCCAATTTCTGCCTATTATATTCAGTGGCTGCTCTGGGTTTGCCTTATTCTAAAATTAGGGAGATTTTTGTCTTCTATACTCTTTTTGCATATCTCTTTTGCAAATCTGTGGCAAGTGGCAATTGGTTAGGTGTTTTGATTTTCAGGATTGTAATTCCCAGTCAAGTGTTATTTCATCCAGAGTAACGTTCATGTTGTTGTATTGCCACATAGGACTCCATCCATTCAAATTGGCTGGGCAGCACAGGGTGAATAACTGTAGCACCTCTCCTATATTTTAGCAAACATTGCAGCATTTCATGAATATTTCGAAAACTCAGAGTGAGTGCCCCTTGTGTAATACTTCCTTTTCTTGGTAGCAAAAAAGATTAATCAACCTACTTACACCTGTTTGGAATTAAGCCAATATCACTGATTTAAGAGTTCAGCATGTGCAGATGCTGCTAGAGATCTCACTTAGATCAATTATATGAAAGTCATACCTTTAAAAAAAGACATTTGCCTCTTAAATCAACTCCAGTTGGTGGAGATAACACAGTTGTGAAACTTATCCTTTGAGTAAATAGAGAGTAAAAGTCTATGAAGTCTTTTTTTATAAGAGCATGTCAGTTTTCTATGATGTTTAAATCCCTAGATTCATCAGATATGTAGAGTTAGCATTTGAAACTTATATTTATAGCAGTCACTTCAACTATAGTGCAGTATATGGGAAAGAGAAAGAAAAGAACATTATTCAATATATTTCAACAATAGTTTAAAGTATGTTGTGTTTTATAAGACAGCTTTTCCTAATAACCCTGATTTATCTGGAATGGGAATAAGTGCAATTTGGAACTGAGTAATTTCACAAGATATCAAAATGACTACTGGTAGTAAAAGGAGAGATAGAAATCCAAATATTTCAGATATTAATTTCTACTATTTGATACCAAAACACTGCTTAAACTCCTTATACTATAATTCAATGGGAGGTATAGTGTCTCAAGAACTCTTTGCAACATTTTTCCATCTTTTCCTTTATTACTGTATAAATAAGTCAAGACATAATCTCCCTCACTTAGTCAGTTTCATCTCTCTAATTGAATGAAAGTTATCAAAAGATAGAATTTCATTACCTAAAATTCAATAAAAATACAAACTTATCTTTATCTAACCTAATTTATAGAGAAGTTGATATAGTTAACTAAAAACTAATTTCATGGTGATATTGATAAATATTACACACACACAAACACACACAAACACACAGACAACCAACACAGACATTTGTAAAACTAAATAATTTAAAACTAGACATTAAAATTTAAAAATCCCTTAAATTTGTATTTGTTTGTTTAAGGGATAACTTTTCTTTAAATTAGGATGACCTGCGTGCTAAATATTTCATTAATTTTGAGCCATAGTGCATGTTGGTCACATTTTAGGTACTGAAGGGTATAGCAATAAATAGGGGAGCTCAAGTACTTGCACTCATGGGACTTATATTTCTGATTCTGGTGGAAAGCAGAAAATAATCAAATAAATAATAGATACAATTTCAAGTAGCGAATTATTAATATTTTGTAGAAAAATAAAAGAGGTAAGGGACAAGGGAATGACACAAGATTGCCATTATGCAAATCAAAATCACAATGAGATATCATTTCATACCTACTAGGATGGCCACTATTAAAAAAACAGAAAACTACAAGTGTTGGAGAGGATGTGGAGAAATTAGAATACTCATTCACTGCTGGTAGGAATATAAAATGGTGCAGCCTCTGTGGAGTAAGTTTAGCAGTTCCTCAGGAAGTTAAGTACAGAATTACCATATGATCTGGCAATCCTGCTATCAGGTATAGCCCCAGAATAAATGAAAGCAGGGACTCAAACAGGTATTTTTACACCAACGTTCATAGCAGCATTATTTACAGTTGCCAAAAAGATGGAAGCAACCCAAGTGTCCGTGAACAGATGAAGGGATAAACAAAATGTGGTGTATATATACTATGGAATATTATTCAGCTGTAAAAATGACTGAATTCCGGATGCATGCAAGAACATGGATGATCCTTGAAGAGACTATGTCGAGTGAAATAAGGAAAACACAAAAGAACAAATATTGCATGATTTCACTGCTATGAACTAATTTTAATAAGTTACCAAGAGACAGATTGGAGTTAGGGAATAGGAAGTTGATACTTAAATTGTAGAGATTTTCTATCTAGGCTGATGGTAAAGATTTGGAAATGGATAGTGGTGATGGCACATTATTATGAGTGTATAGGTAAATGTGGCTAATAATATATTTTTTTAAAGATTGCCATTATAGATAGGATGGCCAGAAAACTCTGATAAAATGATGTTTGAGGGGACTAACGATGCAATTAACTGATGAAAACACATTTCAGGTAGCAAGGCTAAAGCTTTGAGGCAGAAAGAAGCACTCCATGTGGCTGAAGTGGAATGAATTTGAGGAAAAGCAAGAGAAAATGAATAAAGGAAGGAAACCAGAGGCTTGATCATGTGGCTATTTGCAAACCATAAGGAGATTTACACCAATGTAGGTTTGGAGTAGGGGACTGAGATGATTAGATGTGTTTTTAGTACCTCCTTAATATGATATAGTTATTACTATTACCTGACACCAAAATAAAAGTGTGATAAGGTGCCAAATTATTCTGAGAAATTTTGGTTTGAAAAAAAATTAAACAGGTTTCTTTATAGTAAGACTTCTGAGATCATATAAAATACCAATAAAAGGATATTTTAAGTCTCATTCTTAAAAATATTTTCACCCTAGGAATCTTCTCTCATAGACTTTTCTATGATTTTCTGCATAGAAATATAGAAAATCATTTATATTTAATACCTCTTTCCTCTGAAGAGCACTGAAATATATACATACATACACACATATTTAACTTATTGACTTCTATTTGGGATAAATAATTGGAGTATGTATAAGGAATGTAACACTATCCAAAGTCCTAAAGGACTTTATTAAGGATTACATTTTACAGGGCATTTTATGGCATAGCATAGATACTGTAGTGTCTTAATAGCTAACTTTTTTAAAGCACTTACTAAGTGTGATAACTCAAATTATTGCATATACATTATTTAATATAATCTTGATAAAATTCTTTGTGTAAGTATTCCTATTTCAGCTTTTCAGGGAGGGAACACAAGATTGAGATAGTGTAAATAACTGACCTCTAACTTACTAAGATAGTAGATATTGTGGCTAGGTGTCAAATCTAGTTATGTCTGGTTGAAACTCATGATTTTAAGCATTACACTGTAAGGCTTGGCATAGTAATAAATGCTATATATTATAATCAAAATATCCTAAGATGATATTCTATAGAATATGGAAATTGACTGTCTTACTATTTATTATTACTGCTTTTGTTTGCAAGGATATCTATTCCACATGAAACAAGATAGAACATTTTCTTGCAAATTTGACCTAATCTTGATCATTGAGGACCATAAAAAAAGATTGGGATCAAATCAACTAGATTAACTCACTGTACTCTGGATTTCATTGGAAAATATTTAGTTTTGAATTTTTTTTTGCATCACATAAAGAGAATATCTGATTATCCAATGATGTAAATGACATGAATACAGATCACATAACACAAAGAACTTAACTGATTCACCCAAAATAGACACTGCCAAAACAATAATTAGAAGATAGAATAATCAGAAATGTTAATTAACAAAGTAAAATTTGACAAAGTACACTATTGGGAGAAAAATATTATACAAATATTCCCATCCAATAATACAAACACATGGTTTGTTATTGCTAAAATGTTGGAGGAATAACCTGAGAAGAGCACAGATGAGGCTGTATGGTCTTATAACAATAAATATAAAATATATTATTAAAGAATAATTAAATAGTGTAATCAATCACTCAAGCTTTATCTTTTGGCAATCTTTGCCCTATCTTCATGTATTTAAGCTCTCAGTAATTTTATTCTCCAATATTCAAAAATGTCTTAATAATAACTCCTTATATTTAAATAACATTTCTTAAATATATTTAAATAAATTCACCCACCTTATAATCATAACAGCCAGAAGTAGGCAAAGCATTTCAAATTTTTCCCATTTCAAAGTGAAAATCCTAACTTACATATTTTAAGATCTAATGAAATAAAAAAAATTCTTGGTCTGAGACAAAAAATTCCTTACCATCTCGTTCCAAATTTCATTCATCCTGGCCTCATTTGCACCATTCTTTGCTGAGGACTATAAGGTATTTTAACAAGAGTTTGTAACACAAGTTTATTATCTCCCTAATATTCTACACATACTCATACTTCAGTCTTCTCTGAATTTGCCCATATTGTTTTTTCTCTTTGGAATGCCTTCTTTTCTTGGAAACTCTTATCCATCTTTAGCTGAGCTATCATCAAATTTCCTTCAAACAGAATCATTCACTCATTCATTCATTCTGATGCAGTTATTGTTTTCTTTTCTCATTCGTTCATTCAAAATTACTTGTCAAATACTTTATAAATGCCGGTCATGGTGTTGAAGAGAGTAGTTAATAAAATAGACACTGATTTCCTTTAGAAGATTTTCATCTTTATACTCCACACTTTCCACACTGTGCCATGGAGTGTTGTTTACCTAGCCCTCTCCCTGAAGGGGCTGTGAGAATCTAGGGATTAAGGGCTAGAATTCCTTACTTACTTTGAATTTCAACACTGAACATGTTACCTGTCAGGTATTGGTTACTTAATACATTTTTAAAATAAATGCTTAGTGGCTTTCCCAGTGACATTCATCTCAAAAATAGCAGAGTAAGAAGCAAAACTTAGATTCTCTAAATCCTGTACTCTTGCGGCTATGCTCTATGGGCTCCAACAGGATTTTATCAGAAGTAATAATCATTCCACTAATGTACCTTTGATATAATGAATGTATCTTATTTTAAAGTTTAGGTGATTTGGAATGCATTAGATGAAATTTGTCAAAGACTTTAAAATATTTAGCACCAAGTGTAAAATAAGCATATAAGTAAGGAGTTTCCATTTATTTTATTTGCTCAGAGCACTTGACTAATGAACCTATGAATTAGGGACAATTGGCGCGGGGGGGGGGGCAATTGTTTTACTTTGCTCTGTATTCCCAGATGGAGGGCATACACTCCTCTTTTGACCATAAATGAGGGTAGAAATAAAGGTGTGGGTGAATGAGCAAAGAATATTAATTATTCTACAAAAAGAAAAGACTATCCCCCCCCAAACTCTCTACAATTCCAAAAGAAATCAATATGCATGTGTTCATATCTGAATACAGAACATGATAATAAGGATGAGGACAATGAAAGTAGTTTTAAAATTTATTATGTGGATTAAGGAGCACTATCTCTGCTCTTCAAAGGAAATGATTAGTGGATAACAAAGACATATTACACCTGAAATACCTTTATATATCTTGTGATATTGGCTCTTGCTATTTTGTTGTGCTAGGTAAAAATAATTTCAAATATGTATCCAAGATGGCAGTAATCTTTATTTTCACTGTTATCAAATTAAGACAAAAAGCTCTGACTGGGGAGGATCATGGGAAGATGGTGACAGACTAACATGCAGAGCTGTGTGTTCTCATAATAGCAACAGAGAAAGAACCAAAGTCTGTCTGAGAGAACTGCTTTGGGGGTCAGCAGACCAGGACAGTGCTACACAACTCCCAGGAGGATGAGAAACAGAGAAATAAAGAAGCCAAAATGACAAATGTGAGTTACCAAGAACCCGTGGTGGCTGGGAAGGGCTCCTCTCCCCCACCCTAAGATATTAAGCTGGGGTAAAACCCCTGGCTCACTGCAACTGACTGAGAGGGTTGCAGACATCTTTCTCCCTCTCAATTCTTTCAAGGGAAAAGGGAGGGTAGGGTGGGATGCTTTTCTTCAGTGAATTCAGCCAGCAGAGCCCGCTTTGAATCTCTGATCTGGAGACTCAACACAGGAACACAGGAAAGCCTAGACTGAAACACCTCTTTATGGAAAGATGCACTAACCAGTGCCATCTCCTGGCTGTTCTGGAAATTGCATGGACAAAGACTGTTCTTGGTGCTCTCTGTAGCCAACCACTGGGAGCAAATCTGCTCCCCACTAGTGAGTCCCTGGCCTGATTTTGAAAACTTAGGCAATTTTAAAGACTGAGAATAAGTTGAACCAAATATCAAAGAAGAGCTGTGAAAAAAATAGGTAAGAGAGAGAAATTAGCCATCAGAGTAATTCACCAACATATTCAGATGCCTAGACATCAGCAAAAAATTACAAGTCATACTAGGAAACAGGAAGAGATGGCCCAGCCAAAGGAACAAACCAAATATTCTGAAGAGATACAGGATTTAAGGCAATTAATCAGTGATAATCACACAACTCTCCTAAATCACTTCAAAGAATTTAAAGAAAATGTGACTAAAGAGATAACGGATATTAAGAAGACACTAGGAGAGCATAAAGAATAATTTGAAAGCCTGCAAAGAAAAGTAACAGACCTTATGGGAGTGAAAGAAATGATGGAGTAGATGAAAAATATATTAGAGGCACATACGAGCAGATTTGAATTGCTTGAAGGCAGAATTAGTGATTTAAAAGACGGAGCATCTGAACTGGAAAAGACAGGAGAATGGATAGAGAAGAAAATGGAAAAAATGGAACAGTGACTCAGGGAATTGAATGACAACGTGAAATGCACAAACATTCACATTATTGGTCTCCCAGAAGGAGAAGAGAATGAAAAAGGGACAGAAAGAATATTTGAGGAAACAATGACCAAAAATTTCCCAACCCTTATGAAGAACATAAATATCAATATCCAAGAAGGACAACACACCCCAAACAGAATAACTCTGAACAGACTTACCCTGAGACACCTCAGAATGACAAATATCAGAGATAAAGAGAGGACGCTGAAAGCAGCAAGAGAAAAGCAAAGCATCACATACAAGGGAAACTTGATAAATAAAGTGTGGACTTCTCATCAGAAAACATGGAGGAGAGAAGAAAGTGGTATGATATATTTAAGGTACTGAAAGAGAAAAACTGCCAGCCAAGGATTCTGTATCCGGCAAAGCTGTCCTTCAAAAATGAAGGTGTGTTCAAAGTCTCCACAGACAAACAAAAACTGATAGAACATGTTACCAAAAGACCAGATTTGCAAGAGATACTAAATTGTGTCCTGCAGCCTGAAAGGAAAATACAAGGATGAGAGATTTGGAGATGACTATAGAAATGTAGAATATTAGGAAGGGTAAACTAAAGAATAAGAAGGCATTAGAACGATATGGCAACAGAGAACCAAAGAACAAAATGGATGAAGTAAGTAATAACACTGAATGTTAATGGATTGAACTCCCCAATCAAAAGACGTAGACTGATGAAGGATAAAAAAAAAAATATTAGCCATCTATATGTTGTCTACAAGAGACCCACCTCAGACATAAAGACACAAACAGGTTAAAAGTGAAAGGATGGAAGAAGATATTCCATGGAAATAGTAACCAAAAAAGAGCTGGAGCAGACCAGATAAATGTAAAATAACCTTATAGTATATGAACAATAATTACTCAATGTAACTGTCAAATTGTTCCTGTGATAGGTATTCTGTAATTTTTTCTTCATACAAAATAATCACTTGCTTTCAATTGAAGAGGGCTGGAAAAGAGATATATTTTTGGATACTTCATTTTTTTAACCCTTTCTTATTCATACTCTTTAATTAAAATAATCTGTCTGGATCAATAATGATTTAGCATGACTACTGTTAACAAGATTTTGAATTTTTCTGCCTCATAAAGTTATGAGTTGGCAAGTTGTTATCTGCTGTAGTTCATTCCAATAAGATGTGAGGAATTCCCAAATAGGAATATGCTTATCTAGAAAGAATTATGGCCTAAATGGAAATTAAATAACTAAACCAATAATTAATTTTACTCTTAGAGATTATTATGTCCAATAGCTAGAGTTGTAATATAAAAATTTGAATTATGTTATAATTGATTTCTATTATATTTGAATTATTATTTACATTTATAAATGTTTGTTTCTATGCTATCAATTTTTTATAATTGATTATATTAAATCTAACCTGGCCTTGCACTCTTGTTTAAAGTTTGTAATTTCTTTCAATCTATTTTTTTATATCTTTTACAATTTTACAATAAAGCACTTTTTAACAGCTAAAAAAAAGCCATTGATTATACTCTTTGGATAGATCATATGGTATGTGAATATATCTCAAAAAACTGCTTAATAAACAGATAAATACTTGTGCAAGAATAGCCAGAAATAGCAGCTATATACAGCAGGGGAAACAGAAAGATCGAGAGGTGAGGAATTTTCTTGTTTGTTTGTTTTTTGTTTATTATTATTATTATTGAAATAATGAAAATGCTTTAATAATGATAGAAGTGATGAATGCAAAACTATGTGATTATATCAAATATCATTTATTGCACACTTTGGGTAAATTGTGTGCTTTATTAATATGTATCGATATAATTGATTTGTTGGAAAAAAAAAAGCTATGATAAGGAGTGGATGTAGCTCGAGTGTTTTAGTGCCTGCTTCCCATGTACGAGGTCCCAGCTTTGATTCCCGGTACTTCCTAAAAACAAACGAACAACACAAACAAAAAACCAACTCTCCTTGGGAATGGGATGTAGCTTATTGGTTTAGGGCCTGCTTCCCACATGTGAGCGAGGTCCTGGGTTCAATTCCCCATACCTTCTAAACACACACACACACACACACACACACACACACAAAACAGCTATGAGGAACTTTTGCTTTTACCAAGCAGAGTATTGGTAGACATTGCTCTCTATATTGGAAACTGAGTATTGGGGGTTGAATGAATCAAAGCCTCTCGATGTATCTGCACAGAGGCCAAGGTACTCTATTAAGTCTAATAAGTACTTATGAACCAACCCCACCTTTTCCTTATACTGTATAGATTTATGGCCTACAATGTTATATTTGCTGTTTTTCAAGTTGCGATTGTTTTATTAGTGTTTATGCCATATGTTAATTGCCAAGTTTGGAGTGACCTAGAACATTTTTGAAAACATGACTAGACTTACTTCAGGAACAGTTATCCTATGAAACCCAAATTTGAAATGCCACAGTATTGATTGTTAGGAAATAACTTGCTGCCATTCTTGAGTGCTGGAGTTTTGTTAGCACTTTAGATGCAATTTGAACTATACTCTATTACATGCAAAAAGCTTAATAAATTCTGTATAACAGTAGTGTAGGTCTCAACACTTTTGAGACCAAAGATATGGAAACAGTTTATTGCAATAAAGATTCAACTGTTGTCTATTCTCAAAAAGAAACTTTTTTACCATCAACTTTAAACCACTACTTAATGGTACCATACCAACATATTTTAAGTAATTTCCTTCTCTGGGCTTTAAGGTAAAGGTATAGGTATTTGAAGCATACCTATACCTATACCTATACCTTTACCTTATAGTATCTTATCTACTATACAGATACAGTAGATCTGTAGAATTTGTCGTTTTATAGAAATTTAGTGGTTTCTGAATATAACTGTTAAATTATTTTTCCTATCAACTAGTCCTTCAAAAATTTTTTTTTTATCCCAACATCTTTTCATCACATTACTTTCTGGGTGTTCTGACCTGTTAGTTTCTTTTCAAGAAAACAAAATGGAATAAGAGGGTGATTTCTTTAGTTGTATAAAGTATCATGAAATCTCTTCACTACCCACATGGGGAAAAACGATAGAAATGGGTGTGGGATGTATAATGGGTATTTGGAAGTGGGTATTGTTCACGGGTGTGAAAGAAGAAATTGGAGAATCACTTTTCTATACATATACCAATACTTTGCTAGAAAATTATTTACTGCAATGTACTCTGTTTCGTAAAAGTAGCAAAAAGTAGAGTGAGGAGAAATTTAGAAAAATAAATATATGGACTTAGAAACATTAGTCAAAATGGCCTTTGTGGCGGAATCAATATTTTGAACCCACAGACATTTACGAAATTGGCAACAGAATAATTACTAAGAACACCAGAGCCAGATCCTGGTCACCCTATTGTGCTTTGTATTTGGCACAATAAGAAAAGAGTAACTTGAGAGTGAATCTTGGATGTTTAAGGACTTGAGAAGTTAATAAGAGAAAATATCCTTGAAAATATACCCCTCTTACAAAGGAATGTCTTAATTTATGCAGTTTGTGGGTAATAAAGCAGGAATTGTCATGCTTTTAGGGCCCATGTAATCAATGGAAAGAAGAGAGTAGAACTCATTAATTAGATTATCAGTCTTAGCAACTCAAAGAAGCTATTGAAATAGAGAAAAAATATGTTTAATTTGGGCTCTTTGGAATCTGTTAAGATATACATACTATTTTTTGTATAGTACTTGAAAACAATAAAATTTCTATAATTTGAAAGAAAAATAAATGCTATGAGGAAAATTTCTTTTTTACCAAGCAGTGTATTAGTGATAGATAAAATTCAAAGAGATCAGAGATACTAAATACCAGTGGGAAAAACAAAAGCCTTCTGATACCAGAGTTGTTTGGAATTTTACTAACATCAAAGATGAGTAAAAACCGTATCTTTTAAAAAATCTTAAGCTAGTCTATTAAAATATACTGAAAATGTTTAGTTTACCATAAAAATCACAATTCATGGTTCAGGAGTAATTTTTTTTTCAGACGAGCATGGTTTTTGTAAATAGTATTGACTATTTCATCTCGGGCATCAGGCACTATGTAAAAGAGATTTCATAGGAAAATTCTCTCCTTCTAGTACAAAACTTCGAACCCTTCAGTTTCACCTCTTAACTCTGCTAAACACTGATGTATTACTCATTCTCCTGCTCTATCTTGGATTTGATGCATGATGTTGGCTCCCAAAGACCAGTTCTCTCTGACTATATTGAAGCATTAGTCTCTAGGCAATGACAGATAATTGAGTAGCCCTTCCTTGCTCTTAGCACCTAGCTTCCTTTTCCCTAAGAGTGGCATTTATAATGGCCTTTTAAAAGCCTTTGTCAAAAGGGAAACACGGATAATTCTAACCTGCCTTTGATTTTAATATCTATTGATGATAATATAAATTTCTCATTAATAGAAAATAAAACATATAATCCCAAAAAATGACACTCACTAGTTTGTTGTGTGTAAATATAAAGGGGATAATGAAGATAGTAGAGATAAAAGAGAAGGTAGAAGAATAAAAGTAAATCAGTACAGGTATATTAGGAATAGGAATGCATCATAAAATTCACTCATATTATGCGGCTGTATCCAGCTGGAATTGAATTATTTTAAAATCTGACATCACAGCCTTCTGTTCAGAGCTATTTTGCATTTCATATTGATTTATTATTTTTTTATTTTTCAGTGTCTAGTCTGTGTTCAAATAACCAGATTTGGCACTTAACTCTTCTATGACCTTGGGCAATTTACTTAACCTCTCAATAAAATATGAACAATGATAAATTAACCTCTTAGGGCTCTCTATAGAAAGAAGTAGAATAACATATAAATTCCTAAGAATAGCTGAAAAGTACTTGAAAGCATATAATACATGCATATTATTATTTTTAAATTATTATAATCACAACATAATGATTTTTATATGATGGTGATCATGATAATGATGATGACACATTTTTAATAAATTTTCCTTGACCACCCCATATAAATAGTATTGCTTGCAGTTCAATCTGTATTGCAGACAGGTATATTCTTTATAGTCACTCCAATAAATTCTCTGGTTCCTCTGTTAAATGTTTATCATATAACATCCCCCATCCTATCCACTTTGTCCTTAGTCTAGCTTATTCATTCTTTAATGCCTAGGGCACATTTTCAAATTTCACTAAAATGTGTGTAATAAAATAAATAATAGCAGAAACAACAAAAAAGATGTGCCTATTAATATCAATAGA
Organism: Cabassous unicinctus; assembly: GCA_029593785.1. Taxonomy (NCBI): domain Eukaryota; kingdom Metazoa; phylum Chordata; class Mammalia; order Cingulata; family Chlamyphoridae; genus Cabassous; species Cabassous unicinctus. The sequence goes on from JAQZBX010019852.1 coordinate 12,815, forward strand.
CAACGTGATACAGAGATTACTTCATACCAAATTTTACTCAAAACCATTATATGTTTTTCTCATTTTTTAACATATCCTATTATTAACCTTTTTCTATTTATGAAAACTTAGACATGGTTCCATTGTCTCACAGTTAATAATTCAGAGGGCCAGAATGTGAATTCATGAATAGTCCCTGAGATTCTTCAAGTATTTTGTTATATGTTTCCCTGCACTGTGCTTATGCTAATTTCTTAATTATAGTAACTGAATTTATAATTTTTAAATGTTCAGACCAGAGCAAAAATAAAGAACTGTGCAAATAAACCAAGGAACATTTAACTTAGGTGTGTATAGTTAGTTTCCTTGTGTTTATACAGACTTAATACCCTCTGGTATTCTGCTCAAGAATTTAGTTTGCAAGAGGCAAGTGTCTAAAAAAGTACTCTTCAAGTTTGGAAGATGTCATTAACAAGATGATGCAAGAAAAGAAAAAAGCAGAAAATCAAAAACTGACATCGAAACACAGTAAAATAAAAGTAGATATGTTATGGATGCAATTTTATGTTATTTATGCTTGAATGATGTTTGGGATTAATTAACTCAACATTTTAGATGCCTAGCTTTAGATTCTAAATATGATTGATTAACTGACTTCCTTCTGTAGGCCTAGTTTGGCTATTTAATCTCTGCTAAAGAGTTGTAATGACTTCAAGATAGCTTATGAAAGTGGACTGATTCCATTCATTTCTATGTCCAAATTTTGTAGGATAACTAACTGTTATATTATAAAACAATTAGGCAAATCAATTATCTTTTGAAACTTTAACCAATATTTACTTGAACTAGTTCCTCTTATGTCTTTGAATAACTTCCTTGAACGTTTTTGAAACTTCAAAAAAATATCATATAAACTTACATTTAAATGATGGAATAGTCTTGTATCTTCTCCTATAATTTACTAAATTCTTTTTGCAGAATATAAGGCTAATATACAGACCTAGGAAAAGTTAATTTAAAAAGAGTGAATTTTTATGAATTACACTCAATTATTTTCTCATCAACTTCCTTGATATTTAAGAAATTAGACTGCAACTATTAAAGCATTCCTCAGGATTTTTAAGTTCCAACATGCTTAAAAACTATCCTGCTTGTTTGTCTATATGTATCTATTTGTATCATAGTCATCTTAGGAAGAATACAAGTTTTTGTCTTTTGGCATATATTAATCCATTTTAGATTTTTATCATTACCTACTATTTAGAAAAGGCAAATATCAAATTAAAATGGACAATTTTTAAAGTGTATAAGTATATTGGATTGTTAGAAAAAATGGTTTATTTATTATTTTTCTATTCCAAAACTTTTTACACATTTTGAATGAAGGGTGGGATTGGTCTGTCTATCTATCTATCTATCTATCTATCTATCTATCATCTACCTATCTATCTATCTATCTATCTATCAGTCATCTGTCTAAGAGAGAAAATACTAAGTTAGATTATTGATTAGTGCCTAGAATAAATCATCAGTGGATAAATAAATTATTCAGAAACCTGCAGTATAATATAGGCTTCTAGCCATATAAAAGTAAATAGAAACATCACTATCAAAATAAGAAAGAAGAAAGAAAAAATAGAACTAGAACTAGAGACTGAGACTTAAGAAAACAAATTTTAATGAAATTGAAAATTATGATATGACATTAATATCATAGTATACAGCTGAATTTATATTTAGTTATTCAAAAATAAATAATTTTCACTCTTAGTTCATTGGAAATATCAATCAGAGAGTTAATATTTTGAACTAGTATGATTAGGGCCTTTTAAGGAACCTTGGAAGAGCAAGTTAGGTCTGATTTCTGTGCTACATTCTTGATTTGCTTATAATCATTCACTTAAGAAATTAGCAGAATTCGTTTTGGACAAAGAATTATATAAAACGCTCTCATATGGTGAATTTTGAAGCAGTTTGAAATTTTGTTATTTATTTTCTCATGTAAATTTAGATAGAGGTTTTTGCTTCATTAGAATTAGCAGAGAAAATGAATGACGAGACTATGGGCAAAGCGTCCTCACTTCACAATTCACTGCTGCTGAGATAGAGTTGATTCATCTAAAATAGATATCTATACCAGGGCTAGCACTATTTAAAAAAAAATAAATCTCTCACTTATCCAGTAGTTATATACATTATAAATGTAAGTGCTGAAGGGCTTGCATGGTTAGGGAAAGCTATTTGTTTTAAATACACTGGTGATTGAATAGCTAGAAGCCAAAACAGCTGTCCTATAGAATAAAACATCTCAAGAGGGAGAAGCTACTCATATGGCTGTAGGGCTCTATTGTACACAAAATGTGCCTTTTTAGCAGCAGCTTCAGAAACTAATAGCAGATTTATTTAAAAAGCCCATGCACAAAAATCTCCTTTGCAATATTTGATTTTAAAAAAGAAAAAGATATAAATTGAAAAGTTACTCATGTCAGTTAAAAATGGGCTCAATATCATTCTATGCTCAGTCAGCCTTATCTTGAGAATATCAATTATACTGAGATAGGTACTTTTCTTTCCCCATATACATTTATGGCATATGTGTTCCATACGCTTTTGAGCATAAAGTTATTCAATATTGGTGTTTTTCAAGGATTTTCAAAAGATAGAATCCATTTTCTCATTAGACTTCCTCAGAAACATGAGCCCTAAAAGCACTTCCCATAACCAACACTTTATAAAGCTAATATAATCTACAGATCTCTGCAGAAAAACCATAGGTGAGTGTTAATGTTGAAAAGACGAAGCTATGCCATGGCTCAGCTTTTTCTGTGTTCAATGAGTAAATATCCAAAAAATAAATATTCAACTATAATGCTCCAAACAGAGGTGTCAATAAATGTAAATGTTAATTATCCCCAAGGAAACTCAAGCAAGAACCAACCATCACAGAACATCAGTTTACTTGGAACAGAAAATGCATAGGAAATGTTGAAGTAAAGAACTTCAACACAGAGATCATTGCTCTAGTTATACCAGTTAAGCATTGTTTCAAGTTTCTTGCTGAGAAGGAATTGAACAATAAACAGCATCAGTCATTTATTGTTTATGATTTTTGATGTTTCTCATGTTTATCTTACATTCTTTTATTTTTCTTCCTTTTACTTCATGATTTCACTACCATCCAATGCTGATTATTCTTAAGTCACCAAGAGCTACATATCATACTCGTAAAGGATACCTCTATGTGGATGTTTCTCAGGAACATTAATCTCAATATATCTAAAACATAACACATCACTTGGTTTCTTCATCTCAAACCTCCTCCTCCCACATTCCCAATACCATACAATCTATCCAGTTGCCTAAGACAAACACCAAGAAATCATCCTTGAATTTGACATCTATCTCACTTACCTTTGCTCATTTATTAATTTTTTTTACTTTTAATTTTTTTGTTAGAACAGTTGGAGATTTGTAGAAAAATCATTCAGAAAGTACAGATTTCCCATATAACTCTCTCCCACACATATTTTTCCCTACTAGTAACATTTTACATTAGTGTGGTACTTTTGCTACAACTGATGAAACAATGTTATTATAATTATGCTATTACCTTTAGCCTACTGTTTACATTAGGTTCACTCCTGTTGTACAGTTGTTTCTGTGTGTGTGGTAACTTACGTACAACCTACAATTTCTCTTTCAATCCCTTTTAAATATACAATCCAGTGGTGTTAATTATATTCACAAAATTGTGCCCCCACCCTCATCATCCATTGCCAAAACTTTTCCATCATTCCAAACAGAAACTCTGTACCAATTAAACATTAACTCCCATTCCCTATCTCCACCCTGTCCCCTGGTAACCTATGAATATGTCTATTTATTAATTCTTTATTTGCCTCTATCTACTTTGCCAGATACTTTGCTCTGTTGATTCTGTTTTCATGTCTTTCATATATATGCCCGTTTCATCATCCAAACTGTCATTTTCCTGGTCTAGACCATGATTATCTCTCTTACATTAATTCCAAACCACTTTGCTCTCCATTACAACTCAGCTTCTCAAGACAGCCAGAGTGCCTTTTTAAAAACAAACTTTATTTTTAAGAACAGTTTCATATTTTCGGAATATTGCATAGTACAGAGTTCCCATAAACCTATACTAAGTTTCCCCATCATTAACATATTTTATTATTATCATACATTTGTTACATTAGTGAATTAGTATGGTGCATTATTAATTCAAGCACATATTTTATTCATATTTTCTTAGTTTTTACCTAATGTCATTTTTTCTGTTCCAGGACCCCGTCCAGGTTATGCTATTACAGGTGACTATTGTGTCTCTTTAGGCTCCTTTGGGCTGTGGCAGTTTCACAGACTTTCCTTGATTTCATGAACTTGACAGTCAGATGTTTTGTAGACTCTTCCTCCAATGGGATTTGTTCTGATGTTTTCCTCATGATTAGACTGGAGTTATTGAATTTTGTGAGTAAGACCCACTGAGGTACATGACATTTTCACATCATTCCGTGGGTAACAACACTGTTGATGAAGACCTTAACACCTGAGTGATGTAGTCATTGTCAGATTTTCCATCCCTTCCCTCTTTCCATACTGTATTCTTTGGGAGGAAGTTACTATGTGCAGCATATACTTATGTACTGTACCTAAGTTTTGCTCTCCCTCCTTGAAAGAAGATTATCTACATAAATTATTTGGAATTCTTTTGCAAGAGAGATTTATCTCTTCTCTCCCATTTATTTATTCAATCATTCATTTATATCAGTAGGGACTCATGGATTTTTAAAAAAATTATTATTTGTATTACACTACAAAACTACTTCATTCATTTTGTTGCTCAAATTGTTCCAGCTTTGGCCATTAAGAGTTCTTTCATTTGGCCCTTGAGTTGAATTGGCATGTAGTTTTTTAATTTGTTTCTGAAATTTTTAGTACTTTCTTACTTTCTGGCACTACAAAAGGGGAGCAGCCATAAGTTGGAAGTCAGTAGAACCAAGAAGAGAATGGAGTAGACACTGCCATGTATTTTGCCATGTGACAGTAAAGACTGGGACCAAAGCTGTCTGACAGCCAGCCCCAGAATGTCACAGAGTTCTGGGAGAATGCAATGCCTTACTGACACCTCGATTTTGGACTTCTAGCCTCAAAAGCATGAGCTAATAAAGTTCCATTTTTTAAACCATATCATTGTGTGGTATTTATTTTGGCAGCTAGGAAATTAAAACAAAAGGCAGCGTGAAACATCTTATATTTCCATATAATAAACTTACTTCATTTTTGAAGAGGTTTTACATTATAGTAAATTTGCATCGAAAATAAAGGAGATTCCCAAATACCCCACCCCCTCCCCATCTCACATTTTCCCCTATTACTAACATTTTACATTAGTGTGGTACATTTCTTACAATTGATGAACAAATATTGGCACATTGCTACTAACCAAGGTCTATAGTTTACATTACGGTTTACACTTTGCACCATACAATTTTATAGGTTTTTATAAAATGTATAATGGCTTCTATCTGTCATTGCAATATCATGCAGAACAATTTCAGTGCCCTAAAAATGCCCTCTGCTTCCCCTATTCTTCCATTCCCCTCCCCTCTAAACCTCCAGTAACCACTATCTCTATATCAATGTTACAAGTTCTTCCATTACTAGAATAATAAGTCTACTTTGGTTCATGGTTACAGTCCCCCCTTATGTTTGTTTATTTCTCAGTCTTGAGGATTTGAGGATGGTGGTGCCCACTCTGCTTTCAATTGAAAGGGAGCTTAGATCCCATGGGTCAGATGGAAGGAATTGTCTTGCTTGCAGTTGTAGAGACTTTTTGCTTTTTGAGATGAGTGTTGTCCATCGTCATAATTTTGTTAGTTGTCCTGGGCGAGTCCAATGAACTGGAGAGTAGGTCTTGGCTGCAACTCTGCTGAGACTCAGGGCTCAACCATCATATGAAGAGAAGGAAGATTTAAGTCTTGTAACATATTTTTAATGGATATAGTGCTAATTATAGGTTCAGATAAAAAGGGTAGAAGAATCATGTGTAGGAAAATTATAAATGAGTCTAACTCTGTTATATTGGGGAAATAGAATATCATATATTCCAAGGTAAGGCCTACTGATGGGGTCTTGATTCCATGGGGTTGTGTGCCTGGCCTAGAGTGTCCGAATGTCTCTTAAGCCCTTAGGGAGCACCCGTGTTTGAAGGTTTGTGAAGCATCTTTTGATATGCCTATTAGTCATCTGTATAGTTCCTGTGGTATCTCTTCAGATATTTTGTCCATTTATTAATTGGAATATTTGTTTCTTATAGTTTACTTTTAAGAATTCTTTTTATGTTTTGAATATAAGTTTTTTGTCATATATGTGTTTTTCAGTTGTATTCTTCCAGTCTTGGCTTTTCTTTCCATTATCTTAACTGTCTTTCACAGAGTAGAAGACTTTTTTTTTTTTTTTTGAGAAGTTTTATATTTACAGAAAAATTACACAGAAATTACAGAGAGTTTCCATATAACCTCTCCCCACAGACACACACATAGTTTCCTCTATTATTTTCATATTATATTAGTGTGGTACCTGTGTTACAATTGATGAACCAATATTGAAGCATTGCTCCTAAACAAAGTCTGTAGTTAACATTATGGTTTACACTTCGTGCTGTACAGTTTTATTTGACAAATGTCTAATGCCATGTATATGTCCTTACAGCATTATAAAGAACAGTTTCACTGCCAAAAAAAATGCCCTGTGTTCTACCTATTCATCCCTCCCCTCCCTTCTGAGCTCCTGGCAACTGCTATCTTTACATCAATGTTACAAGCTATTCTGTTATCACAAAGTAATAACTACCATAACAATAAATCTTCTTTGGTCCATGTTTACTGGTTACACTCCCCCTTTAGGTTTGTTCATTCCTCAATCCTGAGAGATTTAGGATGATGTCCATTCTGGCTGCTTCACGCTAAGAGGGGACTTAGATATTATGGGGAAGAGAGAAGGAATAGTTTTTGCTTGCAGTTGTAGATAACTCCTTCTTTTGGGGACAGCACTTTCTTGACAAACTCTTTTGAATCACAAGTGTTTTTAATTTTGAGGAAGTCCCATTTATATATTTTTATTTCATTGTTCATACTTTGTGTGTAAAGTTTACAAAAACATTGCCTATCACAAGATTTTGTAGACGCTTCTGTATATTATCTTCCAGGACATTTATAGTCCTGATTTATTTCTTTGATCCATCTTGAGCTAACTTTTGTACAAGGCATGAGATAGAGATCCTCATTCATTCATTTTGATATGAATATCTAGTTCTCCCAGCACCATTTTTGAAGAGACTATTCTGTCCCAGTTGAGTAGACTTGGTGGCCTTGTCAAAAAAATATCAGTTGGCCATAGATGTGTGGCTCTATTTCTGAACTGTCAGTTTGGTTCCATTGGTCTATATGTCTATCTTTCTGCCAATACCATGCAGTTTTGACCACTGTAGCTTTGTAATATGCTTTAAAGTCAAGTAGTGTGAATCTTTCACATGGTTCTTTTTCAAGATGTTTTTGGCTGTTTGGGGCCTCTTATACTTCCAAATAAATTTGATAATTGGCTTCTCTAGTTTTGTGAAAAATGCTGTTGGACTTTTTATTGGGATTGCATTGATTCAATTTGGGTAGAATTGACATCTTAATGATATTTAGTCTTCCAATCCATGTACATGGAATGCCCTTCCATTTATTTAGGTCTTCTTTGATTTCTTATAGCAAGTTGTGTAGTTTTCTGGGTACAAGTCCTTTACATCCCTGGTTAAATTTATTCTTAGGTATTTCATCCTTTCTGTTGCTATTGTAAATGGATTTTTTTCTTGATTTCCTCAGCTTGCTCATTCCTAACATAAATAAACACTACTAATTTTTGTGCATTGATCTTATATTCCCTCACTTTACTGAATTTGTTTGTTAAATCTAGTAGCTTTGTAGTAGATTTTTCAGGACTTTCTATATTTAGGATCATATCATCTGCAAATAATGATAGTGTTACTTTTTCCTTTTGGATGCCTTTTATTTGTTTTCTTACCTAAGTCCTCTGGCAAAAACTTCTACCATGTTGAATAAGAGTAGTGATAGTGGGCATCCTTGTCTTTTTCCAGATCTTAGAGGGAAAGCTTTTAGCTTTTCACCATTAGGTATGATGTTAAGTGGTATATTTTTCATCTATGCCTTTTATAATGGTGAGAAAGCTTCCTTCTATTCCTATCTTTCAAATTGTTTTTATCAAAAGAGAATGCTGAATTTTGTCAAATGCCTTTTTTTGTGTCAATAGAGAAGATCATGTAATTTTTCTCTTTGATCTGTTAATATGGTGTGTGTTACATTAATTGATTTTCTTATGTTGAACCATCCTTAGAGCAGATTTTAATTTTATTGAACTCCAAGTTATCGGTTTTTTCCTTCACAAATTGTGCTTTTGATGTAATATCAACTCATTGCCAGAATGAAAGTCATCTAGATTTTCTGCTGTTTTCTTTTATAAATTTTATAAATTTGTGTTTTGCATCTAAATTGATTAAACATTTTGATACTGCTTTTATAAAAGACATAAGGTCTGGGTATAGGTCAGTTTGTTTGTTTACATATGGATGTCTAGTTGTGCCAGAAATATTTGCTGATAACATCATTTCTTTTCTATTGAATTTCTCTTGCTTGTTTGTCAATGATAAGATAACTACATTTGTATGGATCTAATTCTGGGCCCTCTCTTCTGTTCCATTGATCTATGTATCTATTCTTCTGATGATATAACACTGTCTTCCTTATGGTAGTTTCATATATTCTTGAAATTGGGTCTTGGAAGTCCTCCAATTTGTTCTTCTTCCCACTATTTTCTTGGCCCTTTGTATTTCCACATAAATTTTAGAGTCTATCTGTCAATATCTACAAAATAGCTTGCAGGGATCTTGATTTAAATTGCCTTGAATATCTACTGATCAAGTAGACTCTAATTGATTTCTTAATAACATTGTGTCTTCCAATCCATGAACAACTGATCTCCCTACTTAAAATTTCTTTGATACATTTCATCAGATATTTTTAGTTTTGCATGTAAAGGTACTGTACACATTTTGTCTGATTTATACATAAATATTTCATTTTATTTTTCAGTGTTATTATAAATGGTGGTGTTTCTAAATTTAAAATTCTAAGTGTTCAGCGTTGGCATGTAGAAAAGCAATTGACTTGTGTATATTAATTGTGCATCCTTAAACCTTGCCATATCACTTATTAATTTCAGGAGTTTGTTTTTTGGTTTTGGAGATTTTCTACACAAATAGTCATGTCCTCTGCAAACAAAGACAGGTTTATTTCCTATTTGCTAAGCGTTTAGCTTTTATTGCCTATTCTTATATGATAACAAGAACTTTGAGTATGATGTTGAGTAAGAGTGGTAAGAAAGCAGCATATCCTTTCCCTCTTCCTGATCTTAAGGGGAATATGTCTGGTTTCTCACCATGAAGTAAGATACTAGCTTTAGGTGTTTTGTGGATGAACCTTTTTAAGTTTGTGGTTCCTTTCTTTTTGTAGATTGCTGGGTATTGGATCTTGTCAAATTCTTTTCCCCATCAATTAATATGATCATATGAATTGTCTACTTTTCCTTGTTTCAGTGGATTAAAGATAGATTTTAAAAAAAATTTTAACTAAGCTTTCATACCTGCAATAAATCACTCTGTCTTATTTTTCAGTTGTTTTCACACATTTTTGGGCAATATTTTATTGAGGATATTTACATCTATATTCATGAGGGATATTGGTCTGTGGTTTTCCTTTCCTCTAATGTCTTTATCTCGTTTTGGTATTAGATTAATGTTGGCCTCATTAAAGGCATCAGGAGGTATCCTATCTGTTTTTAATTTCTGGAATATTTTTTGAGAATTGTTATCATTTCTTCCTTACAAGTTTTGTAGAATTCAGAAGTGAAATTATCTGTGCCTAGTGGTTTATTTTTTGAAAGGTTTTTAATTTTTTATTCAATTTCAATAATAGATATAGTACTATTAAGGTTATCTCTTTCTTCTTATCTTAGTTTTGTATAATAGATTGTGTCTTTGAAGGAATTGATCCACTTCACCTGTGTTATCAAATTTGTAAACATTAGTTGTTCATAGTTTTCTTTATTATCCTTTCAATGTCCAGGTGATGAAGCCTCTTTCATTTCTTCTTTTGGTAGTTTGTGTCTTCACTCTTTCTTTCTTGATTAATCTGCTGAAAAGTTTACAAATTTTATTGATCTTTTCAGTGAACCAGGTTTTAGTTTCATTGATTTTCTTTATTTTCTTCCTTTTTTTCTATTTCATTGATTTCTGCTCTGGTTTTTCTTATTCGTTTATTTTTTTCTGCTTGCTTTAGTGTTTAATTGCTCTTCTCTAGATTCCTAAGAATCCATAGCTCAATCTTTCTCCTTTCTTAATATAGAAATTCAATGGTATAAATTTCCCACTAAACTTTGATTTCATTGCATCTCACAACATTTGGTAAGTTGTATTTCAATTTTTTTTAATTAAAAATATTTTTAAAAATTTCTATCAAGACTTCTTATTTGACTCATGTGTTAGTTAGAAGTGTATTCTTTTCCATTTTTCGCTGTTATTTATTTCTAGTTTATCCCATTGTAGCCTGAAAACATACTTTGTATGATTTTTATTCTTTTAAAAAATGATAATATGTGTTTATGGCCTAGAATATACTCTGTCTTAATAAGATTTGCCAGAACATTCAGAACTACTTACTAAAAAGTATGTCTTTTATGCATAAATTATACTTTGATACTGTAACTTTTTATATGTCTATCTTTGTGCCAGTATCATGCTCTTTTAATTACTGTGGCTTTGTAATAATTTTTAAAGTAAGATTCTTCTTTCTCCCGATGGCTTTAAGCTTACCCTTCTGTATAAATTTTATGATTGGGTTTTCTATTTCCACGAAGAAGGTTGTTGGATTTTTTATTGGGATTGCATTGAATCTATAAATTGCTTTCAGTAGGATTGACATTTTAAAGATATTTAGTCTTCCAATCCATGAACACAACATGTCCTTCTATTTATTTAGGTCCACTTTAATTTCTTTTAATGACATTTTACAGTTTTCTGTGTACAAGTCTTAATATCCTTTGTTAGATTTGTTCCTAGCTATTTGATTATTTTAATTGCTATTGTGAATGGAATATCTTTCGTGATTTCTCCTTCTGATTGTTCATTGCTTGTGCACAGAAACACAACAGTTTTGTTGATTCTCTCTATTGTTTTGTTGTTTTTTATTTCATTTTACTCCACTCTAATCTTTGTTACATCCTTTCTTCAGCTCACTTTGGGTTTATTTACTCTTCTTTTTCTAGTTCTAGTTTTGAGGTTGTCTGTTATTTGAAGTCTATCTTCTTTTTTTAATGTAATAATTTAGTATTATAAACTTCCTTTTTAACACAGCCTTCACTTCATCCCGTACAACTTAGTGTGATCTATTTTCATTATCATTTGCCTCAAAATATTTCTTAATTTCTCTTCTTATTTCCTTTTTAATCTATTGGTTGTTTAAGAGTTTATTGTTTAATTTCCACATATTTGTGAATTTTCCATTTCTCCCTGTGTTATTGATTTCTAGCTTCATTCCATTGTGGTCAGAGACTACACATTGTATGATTTCAATGTTGTTGAATTTATTGAGACTTGTTTTAAGACTCAACATATGGTCTATCCTGGAAATGATCCATGTGCACTTGAGAAGAATGTGTGTTCTCTTTTTGTTGGATGAAGTGTTCAATGTATGTTTGTTAGGTCTAGTTTGTTTAGAGTATCATTCAAGTCCTGTACTTCCTTATTTATCTTCTAACTAGTTGTTCTATACATTATTGAAAGTAATTCATTAAAGTCTCCTACTATTAATGTAGAACTGTCAACTTCTCCCTTCAAATCTGTCAATATTTGTTTCAAGTATTTTGGGGCTCTACAGTTAGGTGCATATATAGTTATACTTGTTACATCTTCTTGTTGAATTGTCCCCTTTACCAGTATATAATGACTTTCTTTGTCCCACATAATTTTTTGATGTAAAGTCTATTTTATCTGATATTGGTATAGCCACTTCAGATATTTTTTGGTCACTATTTCCTTGGCATATTTTTTCCATCCTTTCACTCTTAACCTACTTGTATCTTTGAATTTAAGGTGCACCTCTTGCAGACAGCATATAATTGGTCATGGTTTTTTTATCTATTCTGCCAAATTCTGCCTTTGGAATGGAGAGTTTATTCTATTTACATTTAATATCACTATCAATAATATGGAACTTTCTTCTCTCATTTTGCTATTTAACCTTGTTAAGTTTTATACCATTTTTTATCTCACTCCCATTAATGCCAACTTTAATATTTATTTGATTTTTTACACTGCACCATATTGAGTGCACTCTCATTTCTATCTGGCTATATTTTTATCTGTTTTCCTTGTGCTTGCCATGGGGTTCAAATTTAACATTTCAAATATAAAACAATCATATTTAGTTTGATACCAATTTAACTTCAATAGAATCTACACTTATTTCCCTATACCCCTCTGAACCATCAACTTTTTTGTACTTGTTACCACTTATAACTGTACATAGGATGTCCAAAAACATAGATTTATCATTATTTTCTGTGCATTTGCATTTTAGCACCAGAAAGAAGTAAGAAGTGGAGTGACATACCAAAAAATATATATACTACAGTAATACTGACATTTATAATAAGCCAAATGGTAACCTTTACTGCAGGCCTCTATTTCTTTATGTCACTTTGAAACACTTTCTAATGGCCTTTCATTTCAGTCTAAAGAACTCCCTTTAGCCTTGCTTTTAAGATAGGTCTAGTGGTAATGAACTCCCTCAGCTTTTGTTTAACTGAGAATATCTTAATATCTCCCTTGCTTTTCAAAGGGATCTCACAGAATATAAAGTTCTTGGCTGGCAGTTGTGTTCTTTCAGCACTTTAAGTATTCTAATCTACTGCCTTATTGCCTCCATGGTTTCTGATGAGAAATTGGCAAACAATCTATTTGGGCCTCCCTTGTGCATAACATGTTGTTTTCGCTTGAAGCTTTCAGAACGCTCTCCTTTTCCTTTGCACTTGAAAGTGTGATCAATATATGATGGGGTATATATTTCTTCATGATTATCCTATTTAGTGTCCTCTTGGCTTCTTGAACATGAATATTCACATCTTTGCTAAGTTTGGGAAGTTCTCTGTAATGATTTCTTTTAGTATTCATTCTGCTACTTTCTCCCTTTCTTCATCTTCTGAGACTCCCATAATGTGTATTTTGGTATACATGATAATTTCCCAGAAATGTCTTAGTCTATTTTCAGTTTTAATAATTGTTTTTTCTTTCTGCTCCTCCGCCTGACTCATTTCAAGTGCCTTATCTTTGAGTTCACTAATTCTTTATTTGCCAGCTCCGTTCTGTTCTTGAAGCCCTCCTGGGCATTTTCATTTCAGTCATTTTAATCTTCAACTCCCAGTAGTTCTGGTTGGTTCTTTTTAAAAAATATCTTTATTAAGACTTTCATACTGTTCTTTCATTGTTTTCCTCATACCCTTTAGTTCTTTCTCTATATTTTCCTTAATCTCCTTGAATATTTTAATATCATTTTGTTTTAAAGGCTTTTTTCAGTATGTCCACATTCTCTTCTTCTTTGTTGGTGTTTTCTGTATTTTAACCTCTTCCTGGTGATAGACATAACTTCTTGTTTCTTTGTTTTGTATTCTTTTGTTGCACACTGTACATTTTAATATTTTTAAATGCTAACTTTAACATTTAATCTTGGGATTTATTCCCTGGGATATTTATTTCTTGGTTTTGTAACCAGCTAGTGATAGGGCAGAGATTTTCTTGAACCTCAGCCCTCCTGTCTGGAAGTTCTTCCCAAGGTGAATGCAGTGTTCAGGGTTTTCCTTTTATTTCTGGTCTTCTTTCATGTTCTGGACCTTTGCTTGTTATTTCCTTTAAAGTTACCCTGTTTACAGGAATATGAATGCTCTGTTTTCCAGGAGACAGAACTTTCTCTCCTGAGTGTTTGTAGCCAACAGTCCTTTGCCCCAGACTGTCTACTTCTTTAGTTTTTATACTTCTTTCATTGTCTAGAGCCACTGGTAGGCAAATTCTGGGAAGAGGAGGCACTCTGGAGAGGACTTTCCCAAGTCAGTATTTCCCAGCCTAAACAGGGCAGAGACTCACAAAGGGGGTGAAAACCAGCTCTAAATCACCCTGAGGAAGGGATTATTGAAGGGTGTCCATAGCTTCTCCAATGGCTCCAAAAAACTAAGTTTTCCTGGCCTGCCCAGTAAATGCAGGCCTTCAACTCACTGCCCCCTGCAGCCCTGAGGAAACACAGCTTTTAAGTCTCCACCACCACTGCCCTGTTGGGAGAGATTTGAAACAATGGCTGCCAATGCCTTTGTCCAGGTTGGGTTCAAAGAATGGCTGCCCTCAGAGCTGGGCCTCTGTGATCATAATTCTCTAATCAAAGCCATGATCAGTGATCAGCCATGTCCACTCCTGGTCTTTGTGAAGAGGACTTTTATGTCCCTTTCTGTCACTAGTGAGTTAGCCCGGGTTGGACCCTATGAGGACCTGCTGTGAGAGTGGGGGATGGATGCTGACAGCTGCCACTGAGAAAGCAATTTACTCTTCTTTACTGTCATGTATCAGCCTCTTCTTCCCACTCTTCCTTGGATGCTGTCCAGTGTTCTTCTGGACTCCAGAGTTTCAAAATAGTTGTTTCAGACATTTCCTCCTTTTTAAATAACTGTTTTGGAGGAAGGACTGGGTCTTGAAGCTCTCTACTCTGCTATCTTCCAATAATGCACCCCCTGTATAAATATGTATTTTGAAATATGTATTTTCTTTTCTTAGAAAAAGGAAAGCCCAATATGAACACTTTTCTTCTGCTTAATTTTCTTGAGCAACATAATCTGAAATTATTCCATGCAATATTTAGAAATATTCCTCATGCTTTTTTTCCCTCATTCCTTTTTTGAGCTGCATAATAAAACGTGTGTATCGTTCCTAATACATTCACTTAATCCTCTATTGGTTTTTGTTTCTATTCTTTTGCTCTCATAACTTGTGCATTTCTCTTCTTGAATTTTTTCTAGTTCATCTGTGAGACACATTTTCTTTACTTTTTAATAATAGCTTTACTGAAATATAATTCTCAAACCATAAAATTTCCCTTATGAATTGTACAATTCAGTGTTTTTTAGTATATTCATGGAGTTGGATAACCATCACTACTAATTTTATTTTATTTACTTTTATTTTTTATTTTTTTATTTTTTATTTACTTTTTTATTTTTTAAAGAAATTTAGAGTATATAAATGTTCCACAAAAAATATAGGGGATTCCTATATGCCCCACTCCCTAGCCCTCCCACATTTTCGCACATCAACAACATCCTTCATTAGGGTGGTACCTTTGCCATAATTGATGAATACACCTTGGAGCATTGCCACTAAATGACGATTATAGTTTACATTGTAGTTTACACTCTCTCCTGCACATTTTTGCAAGTTATTACAAGATATACAATGGCCTGTATCTGTCAATGTAATGTCATTCAGGATAATTCCCAAGTCCTGAAAATGTCCCCAAATTTTACACGTATTTTTCCCTCTCCTTCTCCTCATAACCTCCAGTGGCCACTGCCTCCACATCCATGATAAAAGTTCTTCCATTGCTAGTATTACAACAAATCTACAGTAGAACAACTGTAAGTCTACTCTAGTCCATCGTCCATTCCCCAGTCCTGAGGATTCTGTGATGGTGATGCTCACTTCACCTCTAATTAAGAGCAGGCTGAGATCCCATGGGGCAGATGAATGGGACTTTCTTGCTTGCAGTTGTAGACTCTTTCTGTTCCTTGAGATGGTCATTGTCAGTCATCATTTCCTTGTTAGTTGTCCTGGGTGAGTCCAATGAACTGAAGAGTAGGTGTTGCAAGTCTGAGATTCAGGGCCCAACTGGCACGTGGACAGCCCAAAGATTTAAGTCTCTTGGACACACAACTATCAACACTAATACTAACTATAGGTTCAAATAGAAGGGCAGTAGAGCTATGTGTAGGGAAAACACAACTGAGTCCAACTCTATCACACTGGGGAGTATAACTTCAAAAGTAGGGCCCACTGGCAGGGTGCCAAACTCCTGAGCTGTATGCCTTGTCTATAGTGCCTGGATATCTCCAGAGCCCTCAGGAGCCCTGCTATTTGCATAATATTTACTTTGACAGTCAATGAGTTCCTGCTGAGACGTGCATAAGCATAATTTCTGAAATGACCTCCTGACTCACTTTGAAATCTCTTAGCCATATAATATCATTTGTCTTTACCCTTTCCCCCTTTGGGTCAATGTCTTTTTTCAGTTGCATTACTAGTTAGTGCTTGGTAATAATCTCTCAGTGTCAGGGAGGCTCATACCATAGAGTTGTCCCATGCTGGGGGTAGGTAATGCATTTATATGCTGAGTCTTGGCTTAGAGAGAGGCCACATTTGAGCAACAAGGAGGCTCTCAGGAGGTAATGCTTAGGCACCCTATAATACTATGCTAAGTTTCAATTTCAAAAGTAAAATTTCATAAGTACAGCCATCACAATTAAGAACCTGTCAAAGGTCCATCCTCCTTCACTAGTCACTGCCCCTGTTCTCTGGGGATTCTTGCTTGCTGTCCCATTAGAGAATGTGGCAGAGCTCTCCAGGATGGGAATTCTATATAATTTTTGTTATTGTGTGGATCTCCACCCACTGTGACAATGCCCCATGAACACCTGAACACATTCATATGCCTTATGGGTATGCCCCAGGTAAACCTCCTCCCATGCATCCCCCATCTCTGACACCCCACACCAATGATCTTCCCCTGCCACAGTTGTAACCCTTCTGTGATCCAAAACTTCTTCAAAATTGAAGCCAACAAAATAACTGAATACAATTAATAGGAAAATGATAAAGTAATGAGAGTTTTAAAAATAATGAGTAAAATACAAAATTTTTTAACTGAGATAATAAAAAATTAAAAAAATTAAAATTAAAATTTTTCTGATTATGTCTTTCATTACTGTAAGATCCATTGTCTTGTATGTACAGTGACATTTGCTTCCATTTATTCACCAAGTGCCTTATTTTTTTCATTTTGTCATCAAAGAAACTTTAGGTTACAGAAAAATCATGTACAGAATATAGGTGATTCCCACATACCCAACATCCCCCCCCTTCTCCCTTTCCCTTATTAATAACATTTTACATGTGGAAGATACATTTGTTAATATTGACGTACAAATATTGAAACATTGCTACTAACCATGGTCAATGATTTACATTGGTTTACATTTTGGACCATACACTTTTATGGATTTTGAAGACATTTGACATGGTCTGTATTCATCCTTGCAGAATCATGTAGAACAAGTCGAGATACAGTTTTAACAGTATGATTGCTGAATGAAAAGACACATATGTAATTTTACTACATGTTGTCAAATTACCCTCCTGGCTGAACTTTATACATTCTCTCCAGCAATGTGTGAAAGAGCTCACTTACCCAGACTCGACAACAAAGTGTTTGGTCAAACTTTTTGACTTTGCCTATCTATAAGCTAAAAGATATTGTCCCAAGTGTAGTTTTCATTTGCATTTAACTAAGTTTCAATGAGATTGAGTCTATTTTTTATACAGTAAAGGCATTTACATTTATTTTACTCTAGAGTCTTTGTTGATATCTCTTGCCAGCTTTCAATCAGGTTTTCAAGATTTTTCTTCTGTTTTCAGAAGATTTTTATATCTTAAGTATATTTACCCTTGATCTCTAACATAAATTGCAATTATAATTTGCTTATGGTGTTTTTAGCTATCTACAAATTTTCTTGTATTAGAGTCAAATTTATCAATCTTTTCTGTTGCTGCGTTTGTATTTTCAGTTATCAGTAATATATACCCATTCCCAAGTGTATTAGTCAGCTAAAGGGGTGCTGATGCAAAATACCAGAAATCTGTTGGCTTTCATAAAAGGCATTTATTTGGGATAGAAGCTTACAGTTACCAGGCTATAAAGTATAAGTTACTTCCCTCACCAAAGTCTGTTGCCATGTGTTGGAGCAAGGTGGCTGCCGACACCTGCCAAGAGTTCAGGCTTCCTGGGTTCCTCTCTTCCCGGGACTTGTTTCTCTCCAGGCTCAGCTGCTGTGCTCTCTCCACAAGGCCAGCTGTAGACTATCAGACGAACAGCTCTGTCTCTCTATCCGGGCCTTCTGCCGGGTCTAAGGATCCATCTCTATTCCTCTGTGTTCTTCTATTGGGTGTTTACTTCCCAGGCTCCAATATCAAAACTCCAACCTCCCTTGTCTGCAGTGCGGTTTCTCAGTGAGTCCTTGCCCACCAAGGGGGCAGGGATGCAATGTCCTACTGATGTGACCCAATCAAAGCCTTAATCATTATTTAATCAAGTAAAAGTGAACCTCTGAATCCCATATAATCTAATATACCTGGAGGAACAGACCAGTTTACAAACATAATCCAATATCTATTTTTGGAATTCATAAACAATATCAAACTGCCACACCAAATTATAGATGAATTTCTATATGTTTTCTCTTATTACTTGAATATTTTAGATCTTTACATTTAAATCTCTGATATATTTGGAATTTATTTTGGGGCATATTGTGAAAAATTTCTCATAGTTATCCAGTTATCCTTTAGCACTTATTAAAAACACCATCTTTTCCCATAAACTAAAGAAGAAATATTCTTTGCATACTTCATTTACATTACAATTTGGTTAATAAGTTATTCTATTTTGTTCTGCTGGTCATTCTATTTATTTATGTATCAGTCTCATATTCTTTTTAACTACTGATATTTTATGTTGTGTTAGAATATCTGGTAAGAATAACCCACCTCTCTGCTGTTACTTATCAAAATTGTCCTGAACATTTTTGCTTGCCTGTTCTTCAAACTTATCTATGTAAAGAATTTTTCTGACTCAAACACACAAATTAATAAAAACTTAATTATATTACTTTTGGTTTTGCAATTTGTTAACAAATATGTCTTTCCATTTGCTTAAGCTACTGTAGCATCTTTCAGTAACATTTTATAGTATCTCCCATATGATTTTGGACATTTTTTGCTAAGTTATGGTTAGGCCATCACATGTCCCATTCCTATACTAGCCTTATATTGTTGCTGTCAGTAACTTGTCCTCAGCTACATGTATTTTGGGACTCATGGAGTTACATTTTCACTTAGTTTTATTATATATGTTGGCGGTACTATTTCTTCATTTTGCTTGTTTTTTTTCATATTATATTTTGTGGAAATATTCAGACATATTAAAAAACTACTCTGCTGTCACTGTCACTTCAGCTGGTAGACAAAAAAATTAAATCTACATATTTTCTAATATAACATTTCTTTTATGAAGTTTGCAAAAATATTTCAAAGACTAAGTGATAATTATTCTGAAGACATGAATTTATTCACAGAAGAAGTGTAATGTATATAATCCTGCCCTCTGGTGTTTACTGATTAAGATAGACAGTGCAAATATATTCTGCAAGAAGCAGAATCATTGACTTGGAACCCATGGTTCCAATTTGCTTTGTCCAGCTGTCCTCCTGGTTTGGGATATTTGGCCTTGTTAGTATTCCCTATTTCAGAAGAAACCAGGTAATTTGGTTCAGAGTGAAGATTTCCATTTAATTCATGATTTGCCTGTGCAGGGGAGATATTGTGAATCATCTTACAACATTGGCGTTAGTGCAATTCAATCACTTCATGCAAATTCAACCGCAGACAAAGAATTACTGAACAAACAGATGGATTGTTAATATACAACTGTTCACAAGATGAGGGTAGGGAATGACCACCAGCTGGAGCACAGTAGGTGGAGGCCTCTCTTTTGTCGCACAGTGTGGTCTCTCTAGTCATGGTAGATTTTAACAATCTAGGGGAAGTCTAATGCTTACCAGGCAGTGTAAAGTTTTCTGAGGACGTTGAAGAAAAACGTGTTCCTTTTCAGTAGACTCAGGAGTATGTCATGCAGGAATGAAATTTTGCTGCTTGTAAAATGATTGTTAATAACAGTGGATTACACAGGTTTCTGTTGTATTATTCTTTCTCATAAAGGCCATCCATGGCAGCTCTTTCTGTCTTTCTGCTCGGTCATCCTTAGTGTGTGACTTCCTTCCTTGAAGTCACTTGTTATCACAAAATGGTTATTGAACTTCCAAACAATATTTCTGGGTTCAGGAAAGCAGCGAAAAGAGGGAAGATAAGGATAATATCGAATTCATTAGCCATATTAGGTCCGCTTTCAAAAGTGTCCTCAGAAACCTTCACTGATCGCTTTTACCAACAATTCATTGGCTACTCCTAGTAGCAGAGAAGGTTGAAAATTTAGTTTTTTCTTTTTATCTTAAGCTTTCACATTGCTATGCCAAATAAAATTGGTGCTCTGTTATCAAGAAAAAGGAAAAGAATGGGTATTGAGAAGGCAGACATTCTTTCTGCTACAGGATTAGATTACATTTATCATCTGTTTTAGTGCCTCCTTTTTAATCCGAATAGGGGG
>JAQZBX010019853.1:0-33463 GCA_029593785.1 Cabassous unicinctus
AAAAAAAAAAAAAAAAAAAAAAAAATCTTATTTTGATCTTTTTCTTTGTGATAAGTGGAATAATGAATGGCTCCCAAAAAATATCCACATCCTAATCCCCAGAACCTGTGAATATATTACCTTTTATGACAAAGATGAATTAAAGTATCAGATAGAATTAGGTTTGCAAATCAGTTGACCTTAAAATAGGAAGTTTTTCCTGGATTATCTAGGTGGGCCCAATGTAATCACAAGTGTCAATGTGGGAGAGGGAGGCAGAGGAGACAGTGTAAAAGTGATGGAACATGAGAAAGACTCAACTGGCCATTTCTGGCTTTGAAGAGGTAAAAGGCCATAGCCCAGGAACATGGGTGGTCTCCAAAAGGTGGAAAAAGCCTGAATGGATTCTCCCCTAGGGCTTGAAAAAGAATGCAGCCTGCTGACACTTGGTTTTAATCCAATGTGACCCATTTCAGACTTGATCTCCCCATAACTGCAAGATAATAAACTTGTATTGGTTTAAATATTAAGTTTGTGTTAATTTTTTAAATTATTGCATTTGTTGGTTCCTGTGGACATTATTGTGTTAGTTGGTTCCTTGTGTAATTTTCTGCCTTTTCAGATATGGCACACTATTCCTTAAAAACAAATTATCTTATAAAAATAATCAAGATTTTGTAAATATGTTTAACAATAAAATAATTTTTGAAAGCACATGAATACCAATTTGAAACATTAAGCCTGTTATTTCTCATTTAATTATATGTTCATGGTGACTGAAGCTGCTTTGTTTTTGCAGTTTGTCATTTTCATATTCAAATATTTTATATTTTATTACATCCAAGATTGACTTATACTCCATTGGTATACATTTTGTGTCATAAAAAATACTAAATTCGGGAAATGTGTTTTATTCAACAACTTTGCATAACATTAAAGAGAATTGCAATGCAATAATAATTACCTTCTATAATTTCTAATCTCTTTAGTGTGGTACCTTTTTTTGGAAAAAAGTATATATTTTAATTGTACATATAAAACACCCATGTTATAGAAAATTTGGAAAATAAAAAAGGAAAAACAAAGGCACCTATAATTCCATCCATCTAAAACAACTGCTGTATTTTGGGAGAATATTTTCTTCCAAAAGTTGCTTTCAAACTCTTTTATACAAGATTATGTAATATATCATCTAGTGCATGATGGTGATATGCCAAGTATATGCAAGCATTTTCCTGGTGCTAACATTAAGTTTGATTTGAATCTTCACTACTATTAATAAATTTGAAATTTTAACATCTATGTACATATTCTTATTTATGTCTCCAAATACAGTTTTCATTAATTTTGTGAGAATTGATCTTTTCTGAGATCTAAAATATTTTAAAGTCATAATCAAAGTTCCTTTGAAATATTGCTGCTGCCATATGTCATCTTCCTACATATTGGGTCTCATTCAACTTTGCCTTCTTATACCTCAAAGTATTGAGTAGAAGCATAAAGAAGGAGAGGAAGAAAAAAGTGCTAACATTAAGCACCTACCATGCTGAGCCCAGGACTCAGTGCTCTATATACTTAAAATGACCATAGCTCTACAAAGGCCATATCACAAATATTTTCCCATTTTATCTATAATAAATTTGGATATTGCAGAGCTAGTAAGTTGGGAATGTAGATCATGTTTTGGCTTGAAGTCTAAAGTCTCTAAAGTCTGAATTGTTTAAACAATATTATACTCCTTCATTTTAATAAATCACTGTATGTATACTGACCTAGGCCACTATAAAACTCCATAGAAACTGAAATGCACCTTTCTCCATATGGGGTAAAATCAGGTCACCAGTTGGTATTCCAATTCCAAGTCAGTGAGAGAACAAAAACATGAACCATGACTCCAGCATCTGCTGCACTTGCTGAGATTCTGTAAGTCACTAGAAAATGAGCTCCTTGGGGTCTGGGATACCCAGCTCTGTGCTCCACACATAATAAGTATGCAAGAAATTTCTGTTGAAGAAATGAACCAATGAGTGAATGCAAGAACAAGGCTCTTTTCTCTCACATTGATTATATCCTTTTCAAATGTGAAGGTTCAAATTGTGTTCTTGATATACCCAAAGAGAACTCTGGGAAAAAAAGCTATATATGGGCAGTTTGAATTTATGAAGAGACTCATTATATGGCTTATAATATACATTTCTGATTGTGATCAATTTGGAATAAAAATCTATTCAGCTTGAGAATTAAGGAAAACCAAGAGGTCTCGAAGTCTCCCTTCTCTCCCTATCCACTTTCACAGCACTTCTACTCTGTATCTTTGTTTCATTACCTGAAAAACTAGTTTTCACCTGAGTTCATATCCATATTTTTAGGGATAAAAGTAAGGTGAAGGGAAGAGACATGTTAATAAGAACCAAAAAAAAACTATTATAGCCTGATAATAACAATCAGTGGGGGAACTTAAAGTGAAGAAGGAGTAGAGTTAATGCAGACTGGGAAGTGATGATTATGAACAACTTGCTTCCAGTTGCATGGTTCAGGTATGATGAAGCCCCACTGAGCTTCCCTGAGAAGTCATGGTTTAAGAAAGGCTGAAACATACATTGAGCAGGTAGAGCCAATGATGGCATTTAAAGCTATTCAGTTGGGTCATCCTGAGTGTCTTGTAGGGCAGATGAAACACACCTACAGTGTTTCCTTTTTCTACCCCTGCACAGATTGGAACTGGGGTTCTTAATATTACAAATTGCTCTTCAGGTAAGGGGACTGTACCCATTGGTTTCTAAATGATATGATCTTGTTGTGGTAAACATGGGGTCCTAAAGTATGTAAATTCTAGAAACAGTTCTTTGATTCCTTTTTAAATGGGACTTTAATTTCTTTATTATTTATTTGGGTACCCCAGATTATACAAATTTTTGTTTGTGGCTGTGTAAGAGGCTTAGGTTTGGGAGATGTGATGCTGATGGGTCCAAGGCCAAAGGTTTTATCTCCATGTAGACTCTAACACAAACCCTCCTGCTAGTTATATCTAAAGACTGGCTTCTAACTTTGCCAAAATACTTCACAAATATGCGTCAATGTCACAAGGGGAATGGAAGAGTGAAGGAGTATGAATAGATCTCTCTTCCAGTATTGAGAGATATCGTAAAGGTCACTGAATCTACTCACATATAAAGAATTGATGTTACTCAGTATATGTCCAGATGATGCCTGAACATCTCCAGTAATGAGAAATTCTTTATCTTCCAGTCTAACTTATTACATAGTTGCGAGCAATGACTCTAAGTCTTTTCTTAGGTTGAGCTAAACTTTGTCTCTCTTTAACTTATACCAGTAGGACCATAAAAAAGCAAGGTTAACCATCCTCCAAATGGCAATGACAATCCTTTATATATTTGAGGACAGCCATAAATAGTTCTTTTGAATTTTGTTTTATATATATATTTTTAAAGATTTATTTATTTATTTATTTATTTATGCCCCCCTTGCTGCTTGTGCTTGCTGTTTCCATTCATTGTGTGTCTTCTCCGTGTCTGCTTATCTCCCCCTTGCTGTGAGGTCCCGCTGCATCAGCCCACCGCGCCTCGCGGGCTGGCCTGCCCTCACAAGGAGGCCCCGGGAAGCAAACCCGGGGCCTCACACATGGTAAACGGGGGCTCTATCCATTGAGCCACACCCGCTTCCCAATTTTGTTTTATATTAAACATGCTTATTTCCTTCCAATAATTCTTCAAATATTGTCCTAGTTTTTCTATTTCAAATGTTCACTAAACCTCTCTAGAATATTTGACGAGAATGAAGCAGAGTATGCCAAAGGTGGTTGGAATGCCACAGGTCATCAGCAAACTAGATTTGGTAGATTTCTTAATGAATTCTAAGATCAAATCACTTTTCATTTGAAAGCCCTATCAACACTTGAATCACATTAATCTTATTTTTAACTAAAATCCATGTTGGTTTTTCAGTGTATTGGTGCTGAGCCATGTATATTGTTCAATATCATTTGTATACTCCTTTCTGTCTTATAAAGTGTTGCTGTATCTCTTATGAAAGAACTCTTAATCAAAGCCCCTGCTTTCTGCCAAATGAGAGTTGCAGCAGTATATTATTATCAATATATACTATTGTGCCAGCTTTGTGATTGTGTCAAGAATAACCTATCTGTGTCCTTCTTCTGGCCAGGGGTGTCTTTAGGAATCAAGATGCAAGTCATCTGGACTGACAGATGATTTCACCCTTCCCTATTCTAACGGACAGTGTGTGCATGCATGTGCATGTGTGTATGGTAAAGTTTTTTATCCCTTTGTTTTAGTTTGCTAAGGTGTTGAAATGCAGTATGACAGAAATGGGTTGGCTTTTAAAACAGGGATTTATTAAATTGCAAGCTTACAGTTCTGAAGCCATGACAGTGTCCAAATCAAGGCATCATCGGGCGATGCTTTCTGCCTGAAGACCAGCTGTTGGCTAGCCTGGACTTCCCTGCAATATGGCAAGGCACATAGTGGCCTCTGCTGGTCTCTCCCTTCTCTCCAGGTGTTGTTGCTTCAGCTTCTTGCTTGCAGCCTTTCTCTCTCTGTCTCTTCCTCCATATTCATCTCATTTCTAAAGGACTACAGTAAGAAGATTAAGACCCACCCTGGACCATGCCTTACTAAAGCAAACTAATCAAAAAGCCCCTCCCACAATAGGTCTACCACACAGGAATGGATTAACTCTAAGAACATAATTTCCTGGGCAAGCTATGGAGTTAGAAGGACTTGATTTCCAATACTATCTTCACCGCTTCCTAGTTCTGAGATTTTTTCCAAAGTGACAAATCAATTAAGCTTCATTTTTAAAAATCCATGTATTGGAGGTGATAATTACCTACCTAAAAGGATATTGGAACATTGAATCAGATATCTTTTAAATGCCCGAGTAGTAACAGTAAATACTCAATGAATGGTAGTGATAATTATTTTTATTATTACTTGGATATATTATGGTTTCTAAACAGCAATCATCTTCATAATATGCTCAATTGGTAAATGATTTCACAACTTAATGTGGGCTTTTATTCACCTGCCCTCTCTATGTTCAATTTACATTATTTATGTTGATATAAGCCATTATCTGGACAAATATATACTTTCTGAGTTTCATGAAATGATGCACTTTACTTCCTAAGGATCTTTCTTATACCATAAGCCACATCTCAGAAATCACACTCCTATTATATGACATTACCAGTGCAGCAAATCATTCTTTTCTAGGAATCATCTATCTATTCCAACATTTTAACCACAAATTAGAAGTAAACATTAAAAACTATTACCCTTAGAGTGGAGTCTGCTTCACATGTACAAGGTCCTGGGTTTAATCTCCAGTGCCTCCTCCCCCCCGCCCCCAAAAAGGGAAAAAACAAACAAACATTACCCTCAAGTCTTCACTTTCCTACCCCACTATTCAGAGTCTCAGCTACTCCTCAAATTTATTATGGAGTTATCAATTGCCCTCCCCTTATCCCAGGAATAATTAGGAGTTGGTAGCAATTAGTGAATTTGTCAAGTACCCACATCCAGCTATGTGTTTTATAGAGGTAACTGTATATAGATCAACATAGTTGGGTCTGTGTATAACCACATCAATCAATGTCCTGCATTCGTTATGATATTGGTACTTGCAAATACACAATCATAATCTAAAATTTACTTACCTATGATCCTGATTTATGCAGTGGGACAGAGCTAAATATGTTTCCTGTCATTCTAGGGTTGCAAAATTTCTTCAACCTTTTCCCAACCATGTCATCCATTCTTCAAAGGACATGTTAGATCATTTATTTAAGGGACATCCCATTTGACTTATCCAACTTAGTTCTCAACTCTTAGTTGATGACTGCACTTCATAATCAGTAGGTGTAAATTGTCCTGGATGATCATTGATCACTTATTGCACTTGTTGAAGTCAACTTCCGTTTATACATTACTGAAACATATGAATAATATTTTCATTGTAATAAAATGGATTCCATTCATTTTGAAGACCAAGATACAATGAAGCATGTCATTTAGGACAAAAGCTAAAGTTGGAAGTGTAGTTTTCTTCCTTAATCACAAATACTCCACGCTAGGATGAGGGCTTATTAAACATGCTAACACATTGCCATCCTTTACCTGTCCTGACAAGGCAGGTTAGAGTGACTGTGAGTAAAACGATGGCACCACAGAAGGTTCCAAGCTGAGGAGTGAGGAAGTAGAGAGGAAGATCCTAGAGCCTAGAGAAGATGTTCTGGTTGATAGATGTGGGGTTGTTGAGCAAACTGAAACCATGGCAAGTTTAGGGTAGATTATACAGTAGGATTGGACAAGAAGATGGTTATTATACAGGGCAATGTTTCTTGAAGAGAGGGGACATCTCCAAGCAAAAGGGGCTGTCAATAGGAGCAGATACCTCATTTAGACCCTGGCCATAATTCTGGAGCCTGGTCAAAGGATAGTTGATCCCTTAATGACACCAGGAAGGGAGAGAAAATACAAATTAGATGTCAGAAAAGAAAGGCATTCAGTAGTCCTGACAGAAATAAATATAAGGGTCAAGAGGAAGTTATTGAGTCCCTGTCATTTGCATTTGGGACATATAGATAAGTTCTCCAAAGGAAATTGAAATTTATTAAAGGTGATCGCTATGCTAACAACAAACCATAATTGATGACCAAAGAGGAAACATGGAAGATCTATAGCCAATATTTATTGCATATTTGCTAAATGCCAGGCACTGATCTAAAAGTGTTCTAAATGTATTGATTCAACTAATTCTCACAACCCCACCATATGATATGTGCTGTTATTATTCCATTTTACAGATGAGATGAATAAATTAATGTAAGGAAGGCAGGTGTCATGTGTGAGGTCACAAAGCTAGAGAAATGGCAGACCTGGGATTGGCAACCATGCCATCTAGTTTAAGAGTTCATTTCTTAAACATTTTGCACAGGACCAGGAAAATTATGTGGGGAAAGTGAGCAAGATAGGAGCACTTATTTGGTTATAGGTGATTGGGAAGATGTCATTGAGAACCTTTTTAGGTTGGATTAGCTGCCTCTCTTTGTGCTTCTCTTATGTTATTTGAATGCCTCTTTCATGTAATTTACTGCCTTATATTTTTTTCTATCAGTTTGCTTCTGTGTCTTCACCACTAGATTGTGACTTCTTTGAAAGGAGGAATTGCCTTCCATTTATGTATCCTGTTGTCCAGCAGAGGCAACACGGAAAGAGGTTCAAGACATGTTTCTTGAACAAATAAATTAGTGAAGCTTTAAAGGATAGCATGATTTTCGAGCTAGAAAAAGACTTGCTGTGAATTTCCAGTCAAAATAAGCATTGGATCTGGAATCCATATTGTCAAGGTAATGTTTTGTAAGTAACGCAAAAGAGGTATCATAAAGTTGGGGGTCAGGGGGAGCAGGGAAAGGACATGGAGAAAGAGTAGACTGAGACTAAAGCTTTTGTTTGCTCAGTTTTTCCTGTTTTGACTTTATGTACCTTAAGCAACGTAAAGATAAATATTGTTTGCAGATAGGGCAGTTAATCCTTTCCTACTCTGTTTATTTTGGAGAATGCTGGTTCTTGTCTGAGTCTCTGAAGGGTTTCCAAGCCACCACAGGTCTGAACTGGCTTTCACTGAATAGGCGCTTTTGTCACATTGAGGGGTGTGGTTGGGAATGCCTACCAATCTATACATTCAATAAGAAATCTCATGGAAAGATATGTAGGCGTTTATCTATTCAGGAACATACTGAAGTTATTGAATTGGGGCCACTCTAGTCATTGTACATGTTAATTATTGGTTAGATTAATTACTATGCCTACACAGTTAAGACACTAGAGGAAATTTAGGTGACAAGAGAAGGGAAACAAAATGGTTGTGTTTTTATATGTCTATAAGTCTGCTTATACAACAAATCAATTTTAGTCCCAGTAAGCGTTTGCTTGCATCCATCAATCTGCAACCTAATTGGTGACAAGAACTGCTTCTCCTGTTCATTATTCCACTTTCAAAGCTTGAAACTGAAAAATGACTCCAGGTGCACAATTGAAGTCCTTCATTTTTCCTTCTTGGTTTAAACTCCCCCTATAATTTGGCTCCAATACCAGTTATCATTGCTTGCTAGCTCGTGGATTTGATATTTTGTACTGTAGTTAGTATCAAAAACTTGGTTATTTGGAAATTAGAGGGAAAAAAGCTCTTTTCCAATCGACTTTGTAAAATTTCAGGCACAAAATTATTTTTTCTATGTAAACTAGTAAATATTTTATTGGGATAAATGAAGTCAAGGATAATCAATTCATGTCATAGATTAGTTTATTTTTATTATATACATGTGTTATTTTAGTAGAATAATTGGAAAATAATTGGTGAACTGATTTATGAAAAATGTAATGCTTTATATGTTTATTAAAACAGACAATAGCTGTAAAATCATAAGTATAATGATGCTGTACATACATATCATCATTATAAATGTAATGAATAGGAAACAATAAATCCATGGGAAGCAGTTCATTTTCCATGAAATAAAAAATTTTGACTTATATTACAAAAAGAAAATCTGAATTAATGTGAAAATAGAAAACAGTGAATTTTAAAATTCTTCAGATTGTAATTTTAATAAGATTATAAATTGCTGAAATATAATTTGCATAGCTTGTTCAATAATTAATTATGAAACATTTGACAACTCTAAGAAGCTATTATATGATTCCTTGAAAATAGAATTTCAGTAAATTACATCTGCATTTCCAAAGTGATATTTTTGTGGAGCGATTTGGACCTTTTTTTTTCCTTCAGAAATTGTTTATTCAGATATCAGCACACTAAACCCCATGGACAAAGTTAAGTGAGAAATAAAAAGGGATATATTAGTGGAGATACACTAAGTTATACTGTAGTAAGAAAATAACCCCTAAATCTCAGTGGCTTATCAGAACAGAGGTTTCTCATTCAAGCAAAATCTGCTCTGAGTTACGTGATCTTCTGTAGTAACTCTTCCTTGTGGCCACTCAGCAATAAAAAAGGCTCCCTTCTGGCAGTCCCACCATCTCAACGTTTGGCCTCCACAATCACTATGGCAGAGGAAGAGAGAGCTGGAGGGTCAAGCACGGGCTCTTAAATGCTTCAGCTCAGAAGTGATCTGTGCCACTTCTGCTAACAGAGCATTGGCCTGAAATAGTCATTTTCTCCCTGTCTGCATGGAGCCTGGGGAAAGTGGAAGAGCACAGCACAATTTGGTGAGTAGTATTGTCTATGCCACTGTGGTTAACTTTAAAACAATTTCCTAACATATAGGTTATTTTTTCTACTTAATAAATGCTTCATATTTCTGAAGTACATATCAAACTAAAACATCTTAAAGCCTAGTTTGTAAATTTGACCAACGTGGAATATTTATTGATAAAACCCCACCATATCTGGTTGCTAAAAAATGACTTATATGCCAACAAGAAAGCGATGTCATGAACATAGGCACAGCTATGTTCTTCTTATGTTCATGTACTCCCACCTCACTCTTCCAACCATCCTACTCTTTGGTAAGTTCCTGATTTCTTCTTCATTTAGGCCTCTTTCTCTCAGCTTCAGATGGCCTTCCTTTTCAGAACAGGAGAAGATGAAGGCCAACAATCCTGATCACATCCTTGTGTGACAACTCTTGCAGAAAGAATCATTCTTTCTCCCAGAACAATATGTCAGTTCCAGGGATCACTCTGATTGGTCCTGCTGGAGTCCCTAAATTTTAACTGATCACAGTTGCCAGGGAAATGAGATACTAAGGAAAGGCTTGGAATCCATGATCATCCCTGTGGCGGACGGCTAGGCAGGGTCCTCTCTTGACAGTACCACTAGAACCACCTAGAATGTGGAGTAGGGACCTGTTCCCAGGGAAGGGTAGGTCCCCTCAGCCTCTGTCCTCTGCATCATGTTTGTTAATTATACCTACTCTTTTAATTCTGTATTCATAGTAGAAATGCCAAACTGCTTATTACAGGCATACCTCATTTTATTGCGCTTTATTGCACTTCACAGATATTGCGTTTTTTGCAAACTGAAGGTTTGTGGCAACCCTCCATCGATCAAGTCCATCTGCATCATTTTTCTAACTGCATATGCTCACTTTGTGTCTCTGTGTCATATTTTGACAATTCTTGCAATACTTCAAAATTTTTCATTATTATTTTATCTCATCATGGTCTGTGATCCGTGGTCTTTGATTATAGCTTTTACTATTGTCATTGTTTTGGGGCACCGTAAACTGCACCCTTATAAATTGGCCAACTTAATTGGTTGTATGTATTCTGACAGCTTCACTGACTGGCCCATTCCCCATCTCTCTCTCTCTCTCTCTCCCCCCTTGGGCTTCCATGTTCCCTGAGACACAATATTATTAAAACTAGACAGTTAGTAGTAGCCTTACAATGATCTCTATGTGTTCAATTGAAAGGAAGTGCCTCAAGTCACTGGCTTTAAATCCAAAGCTAGAAATGTTTAAGCTTAGTGAGGAAGGCATGTTGAATGCCAAGATAGGCCAAAAGCTAGGCCTCTTGAACTGAACAGTTAGCCAAGTTGTGAATGCAAGGGAAAAGTTCTTGAAGAAAATTAAAAGTCCTACTCAAGTGAACATATGAATGATAAGAAAGTGAAACACTCTTATTGCTGATATGGAGACAGTTTTACTAGTCTGGATAGAAGATCAAATCAGTCACAGCATTCTCTTAAGCCAAAGACTAACCAGAGCAAAGCTCTAACTCCCTTTAATTCTGTGAAGGCTGAGAGAGGTGAGGAAGCTGCAGAAGAAAAGTCTAAAGCTAGCAGAGGTTGGTTCATGAGGTTTAAGGAACGAAGTCATCTCCATAGCATCAAAACGCAAGGTGAAATAACAAGTGTTGAAATAGAAGCTGCAGCAAGTTATCCAGAAGATCACTGATGAAGGTAGCTATACTAACAAGCAGAGTTTAGATGAAATTGCCTTCTCTTGGAAGAAGATGCTATATAGGACTGTCACAGCTAAAAAAGGAGAAGTCAATGCCTGGCTTCAAACTTCAAAGGACAAGCCTACTCTCTTGTTAGAGACTAATGCAGCTGATGAGTTTAATTTGAAGCCAATGCTTATTTACCATACTAATTCTACTATGTCCCTGTTTTCATGCCTGCTAGCACAACATCCATTCTCTAGTCCATGGATCAAGCAGTCATTTCGACTTTCAAGTCTTATTACTTAAGAAATACATTTCATAAGGCTATAGCTGCCTTAGACAATGATTCCTCTGATGGACCTGGGAAAAGTCAATTTAAAACGTTCTGGAAAGAATTCACCATTCTAGAAGCCATTAATACATTCATAATTCATGGGAGGAGTTCAAGAAATCAACATTAATAGGAGTTTGGAAGAAGTGGATTACATCCCTCATAGATGATTTTAAGGGTTCAAGACTTCAGTGGAGGAAGCAACTGCATATGTGGTGGAACTAGCAAGAGAACTAGAATTAGAAGTGGAGCCTGAAGATGTAACCAAATTGCTGCACTCTCATGATAAATCTTTAATGGATGAAGAGTTGCTTTTTTATGGAGGAGCAAAGAAAGTGGTTTCTTGAGATGGAATCTACTCCTGATGAAGATGCTGTGAACATTGTTGAAATGACAACAAAGAATTCTGAACATTCTATAAACTAGTTGATAAAGCAGCAGCAGGTTTTGAGAGGATTGACCTAATTTTGAAAGAAGTTCTAATGTGGATAAAATGCCACCAAACAGCATCACATGCTAGAGAGAAATCTTTCATGAAAGAAAGAGTCAATTGATGTGGGGAACTTCATTGTTGTCTTATTTTAAGGAATTGTCACAGCTACCCCAGCCTTCAGCAACTACTATCCTGATCAGTCAGCAGCCATCAACATCAGGGCAAGACCCTCCACCAGCAAAAAGATTATGACTCGCTGAGACTCAGATGATGGTTAGTATTTTTTTTAGCATAAAAGTATTTTTAATTAAGTATGTAAATTGTCTTTTGTACATAATGCTTTTGCACACATGATAGACTACAGTATAGTGTAGACATAACTTTTACTTGCACTGGGAAAACAAAAAATTCATATGGCTCTCTTTACTGTGACATTTGCTTTATTGTGGTGATCTGGAACCGAACCTACAATATTTCTGAGGTATGCCTGTATAAAATATGCATTCAACAAATAGCATTTTCCTGTCTCTAATTACTGTATTCTATTGCCCTCTCTCTACATGGTGTGATAGTGAGATACGTTATATATCATTTTAGACAACTAAGAATCTGGAGTTTTACTAAACCAGTCACAGTAGATGAACCAATGTTTTATTTTTCTATCAGTATTTAACCAAAATTGTGCTTTTCAAATAAAGTGCAATATTATTTTTTTCTTTAAAATTGGCATTTTTGGCATGTGCTACAGTAGATAGTTTTGTGTATTAAGAGAATGCTTATAATCAGATATATCTCTGCCACTTAAGTGGATACTGTTGAAACAACTTTCCTACCTCTCCTGTAGGCAGGTCCTGTGGGAAGACTCCTAAATTAAATTTGGTTTGATTGTGCTGCCCTTGTATTCCTGTCAAACAGGCTGTCATCCTATGTTATTACTTAACTTGTCACAATATAGACTGTGCCTTTAACAGCTATAATATTTAAAGGGAGTTTAGCTGTTTCCATTTTCTTCCATTCTGAAATGATCACCAAATTATAATTCTGTTTTATTATTTTCATTCTTAGAATGAATATTGCTAGCCCTTGCTACCCAAATATTTAAAGAAAAAGTAACTTTCTCTTATTAATGGCATGTTGTTCTCTATTAAGCAAAAAGCATTTATAACCAATCCCAGCAGGTTATATGGTAAGTCTAATAGATCCAGCTTTGCTGCTGGCCTTCCTCTTTAAAAGCAAACCGGTCCTAGTAACTAACTCCTGCAAACAATTTATGAGCACCTCTTATCTGCCAGACATTGATCCCTCCTGTAATAGGCACCATGCCACCGGACCCTGGTCCTCCTGGCTGATTGTCTGCTAGGGCAAATCCAATATGCCATTGGTCATCCTGCTCAGACCTGCTATCAGTGTATCAGCTCTTCCTGGACTCCTCTGACACTGCATTCTCCCTTTTCGCAGCAACCATCATTGATTGTCATATTCTCGGACACCACCTGCCAGTCTTCCTGAACTCCCTCTCTGGCTTGGTATTCTGATCGTTTGCTTAATGGATTAGTGTGCTCATTTGCTCATTTGGATGAGTTTGCTGGGGCTCTAGAATTTTTCTGACCTCATCTGACTGGTCCATAGTCATCCAAGCCCCCTGATGACAAGTGCTTGCTCTTATTTAATCTGTCTTGTCTTCTTTGTTGCCTCTAATAAATATTATCTCTGTCACTTCAGGTAACCTGTCAGCTTTACCCTCTTTCTTTTATTTGCTTTTCCTCTTTCATTCAGTTACTGCCACTTTCCCCATGCTTGTTAGGCTTAACTTGCTTAACTAACCTCAATGTTTAAGTGCTACTTTGGGTGCCTCAGTTCTTCTCAGTTGTGATCATTTGGGTGGTGTGATTTGTGATGGAAACTTTTTATTCACCAATCAACTATTTCTAAGTCTGGAAATTCTAGAAATGTGATAACTCTGGCAGTTGCTTTCTTTATAGCCAAGTTTTCAATGTGTTTCTATAATGAGGCCATGCTCCTTCAACTATTCTATGGGTTTTTAAAAACCATTTTCCAGCTGTGTACTCATTTTTCTTTTAATCTGTAAAGTGGAAATGCTAGCACTTACTTTCCTCAATAGCCTTCTGTTAAAAATAAATAATTCATGCAGAACTTTTAGAGATCCATTCATAAAGTGTGTGATGTGAGTATAAAGTATTACCATTATTCAAATTAGTATATTATTGCAAGTTGGATATAAACAAAATAGAAAGCATGCAGAAAGGAATTATAAGAATAAATCACAGTGCTAAAAAGAATGATTTATTTTTTAAAAGGTCAGAAAATTTTAAATACTATGGTTTGTTTAACAAAGACTAAGGGAGAGCATAACAGACAACAAAGAGCTTAGTGGCCTACAAAATCAATTAACGTCCATACAATGGTCATTTGATACAATGAAATTCAAAGTAAGTCCAATTCCCTTTGGATAGATACAGTACCTCATAGTTTTTCTGGTTATGAATTAATAGCTGTGTAAGGAAGACTTTATGAGATGACTAGCATAAACTGAGCCACTGCTAAATAATAATTGCTAACACTTACACTTATTAATATGAGCCAAATACTATTCTAAATACTTTTCATTCATTAACTTACTAATTCTTCACAACCTCCCTAGGAGGCAGTTACTATTATATAATATTATAGTGAGGAAACTGAGCGCAACTGGCCCAGCATCACGCAGCTGGAAAGTGGTGAAGATGAGATTCGACACCAGGTTGTCCAGCTCAAGTCCATGCTATTTACCATCCAGTCAAACTGCCTCTGTATAACATACATCTCTTCTCATCCCACACCTCACCTTATACTTCAGCCACCCTGAAATTTTTCATTGATCCCAAACATGTTTTTGATGAAAGACATATTCCCTACTATTTTTGCCTGGAAAACACTTAAACTATGACCACATAATCTCATTTCTTTCCATCTTCTGTTCCTCACAAAACTTTTTCTAGCCACTCTTCGTTTGTATGCATTTGCCACTTGACTGAAGCTATATTCAGTACAAGAACCATGTTGGAGTTATCTTGATATCTTTAATAGTTAACATGATACTTGGCTCGAAGGAGGTGTTTTATAAGTGTCTCCTGAATAAATGAATTTCTGACATTTTATGATTTACTTTGTTAGCCCATTTTAGTATACCTAAGGTCATATCTGTAAGATATCAACAAAATTGTTTATATCTGTAGTGGAGGAACAGATATATTATATCCATTATACTTTTAATTTAAAATGGCCAAACCATTAATCCTGTATTAACATGATCAGATGTCTGATGCCCTTGCTTGGACATTAACATTCCATTTGTTCACTCTTGAAAATAACCCCCTGCCTCTGAGAACTCATATGACATATGAAGGCTCTATCTTGATCTAGGTTTATATGCATATAAAATTAATCAAGCTGTAAACCTAAGACTAATGCACATTATGCATGTTGCCATTATCTACCTTGTACTGCAATAAGAATTTGAAGACCCCGTGAGTTTCACAGATGTAAAGAAGCCAGTTATTAAAGATGGCAACTCTAGTCTTATGTTTTGTTTCATTTAACACTCAACCAAAGAACTAATAAATGTTGCATAGATTGAAGCTTTTTAATTTTGGACATTGTTTACCAAGTTATCTTAAAAGGAGTTCTTTGATATTTGCATACTCCTGTGCTCTCAGTCTGGATGCACTCAGGAAAACAGAAACAACACTAGGTTTTACAACTCAATATTTCTTAAAGGATAACCGGTTATAAAGGTGTTAGGGGAATAAAATGTTAAGAGGAACATAGAAGTAATAGAGTAGTATCAGCAAAAAGCAAATATTACCTCCTAGGGTTAGGGAAATAAAGGGAAACATTGGGACTAGGAGAAGCTACACGTTTGGGAGGAGAGGCTCTGTGGATTTGTGATTCAGATTTTGGGGATATGGTGGGGGAAGGGTTTGCTGCGCTGCAGAGCTGGTACTTTGTAGAACTGGGCCTCAGACTTCTGAGAGCGGAATCCCTCCCCACTGCTACTGTCCTTCTGATGCTTGGAGAAGGGCCTCCTTGACCTAGAGCTCAGTATTCTGAGGACGAGTGCCCACTGTGCTAGTTCTCATCAGAGAGTACGTGATGACAGGTGATAGAGACTGGAACCAAATGTTGCTGTTGGGGTGCTAGGTGACCCTCAGGAAAGAGGAAGTCCCTTCTCCTCTCCTCCTGCCTTGCAGCCTCCCTCCGGTACCCCCCCCCATTGGCAGAATAAAGCAGAAATGCAGCTAACAAGGAGAAAGTTAGTTTGCAGGGACCCTACTACAGCTTCACAAATAAGAGTATACGGAGTAATACATTTGAATCTGAGTGACAACAGCTTAATAACCTGAAGAAAATGTTGAAATTCTGAATAAATCTCTCATGAATTGCCAGGAAGAGGCATTTGTTTTCCCAGGGGACTTTGAAAAAAAAAAAAAAGATATATACCTAATAACAAAACAAATATGTATTTGTATTGATATCATGATTTTCCTTTTATACCAACAGTAAATGTACTAGAGATTCACTATAGGTCAATAACTTTGGTTTCTTCTAATTAACAAGTCACTTCCATCAGTTAATGAAAGATAAACACATAATTTATGACCCATAATCAAATTTCTTGGAATAAAAGGCCCAATTTGACACTGTAGCTATATTACATCCATTAGAGCTCTTTTATAGGTAGTGTCAAAGTGCAGCTTTCATGTATTGGTATAAAACACAGAAAGATTAAAGTGGAAAAAGTGAAGAAGTAAATTATGCAATAAAATATTTAATATCAGTATTTTTATCAATATTAAATATTAATTTAATACCAACATTTATTGATAATCAGACCAAAACACAAGAGCCATCCATCAGAGCCATTTCCCCCACTTTTCTGGTGACAGTCTCCTGTATGGGTGAGAATTTTCTGCAGAGGCATTTTCAGTTGCCCTGAAGTAGTGTGTGTAACAGAGAGGGCATTCCCATGCTATGTTCTAATACAATAGGCCCTGGCAACCAGGCACTCCAGCTGGAAGCAGATTCTCCTGAGGTTACCACCAGCACTCAGAAGTCAAAGGACTAATAATCCTGTTTTTCTGATCTTGACCAGAAGATCATGGCTTCTCTTTGACCCTCATTTAATTGATCCAACACAGTTCAGCATCCATGGGTAGTCAGTTTCTCTCTATTTATAAGAAAAAAATTCTAGGTGAGAATATACCACCAGAACCATTGCATTTCTTAAAGTAGCTGCAGCTTCAATATGCAAAGATTTTCCTTCCTATACACAGCTTTCCTGTCAAAGATTTCCCTCCCTATACACAGCTTTCCTGTGCCCTATGGTAAATTCCCAGAACATCTATGGCCCCAGTTCCTACCTCTCATCATGAAATCCTCTAACTCTTGAGAACCTGTGCCTTATTTCTTTAATTTTCCAGAATCTGTCTCTTGTTTCCTCTAGTGGACATACCAGGATCAAGGGATTTGTTTGCCCTAGCCTTGATTTCCTGGTCCTTATCTGGAAATCTATTGCTTTTGCACTCTGGTCATTCCTTTAAAAATGTGTTTGGTTCAAGAAGCATGAGGAGTACACTCTACTGACAAATGGCACCTTGGTGCTTTTCCATCATTATCTGATTGTTCGTTCCTCCCTCCTTTTTAAAATAGGGCATTCTAACATTACAATTACCTGTCATTTAAGACTCACATTTATACATCTATACATTCACATCTACCCACAGATTCTTGTGGAAACCCTAAAGTTTCACATATACCAATTACAGAAAGACTGATTTTTTTCTCAGGGGATAGAGAATATCACATCCAGAAGAATTTTAATTTAACACCAGTCC
Organism: Cabassous unicinctus; assembly: GCA_029593785.1. NCBI lineage: Eukaryota > Metazoa > Chordata > Mammalia > Cingulata > Chlamyphoridae > Cabassous > Cabassous unicinctus. The sequence continues at coordinate 17,587 of JAQZBX010019853.1, forward strand.
CTGAGTTGTTACAGTGAGACTGCCCTGTCAGAGCAACTCCAACTGAACCTGCCTCTGATATCTCTGGTCATTTGATGGGAAAAGCTGCTTAGTCTCTCTTTAGAATTCCCTTTTAGAAACGAGTAAATAAGGCCGAGGCAGCTCAAAAATACCAAATTAGGTGGAAGTGTGCTAGTGAAAAGAGCTCAGATTTGGGTGACCAGTCTACCCAGGATTGAATAATAGTCCTTCAATCAATTATGTTGTCTTAAGCAACTCATTTAAACTTGCTGCACCCAAGTTTCCTTATCTTAAAAGAGATGTATAAAGTTGCTATGAAAATGAATAAAATTGCAAGTGTAAAGTTAAAAACAGGGATAGCATAGTACACAGTTATTTGATAATGAGTAACATTTTCCATGAATGTCTCTTTCTTTCTATATACTGCCATGACTTTTATTTTTGAAGGAATATTTACCCTATGCTGTTCTTCATTCCATCCACATGTTGAAAATTGGCTTATAGTCGCGATGCACACCATTTATTAAATTCCCTCTGCGTGCCTTGTATTTACTATTACTTTATTTCATGCATTCTCATTGGGGGAGGTACTGCCCAGAGTGTAAAAACTCTCCTTGAGGCAGTGGAAAATAATGTTAATATATTTTTTATATATAAAGCACAGTTACACATACAGCACATAAACACATAAACAGTATATCTGCATGTAAAAAGTCTTCTTGGGGATGTGTTAGTTCCCAGGTGCTAAAACAAATATCATACAATGGATTAGTCAGTGTTCTCCAGAAAAAAAATGAACTGACAGGATGGTTCATGCACCCATGGGGATGGGCAAGGCTGAATTCTGCAGGGCAAGCTAAAAGTTAGAAACTCAACGAGGGTGATGATGAAATCCCCAGTAGAAGCTGTCTGTCTATAGTAGAGATAGAAATTCTTCTTTCTGACTGCTGAAATCATCAGTTCTCCCTTTAAGGTCTTCAACTGCCTGTGTGAGGAGACTTCATTCATTGCTGAAGGCAATCTCCTTTGTTGAATTTATATGTAATCAGCCATAGATGCAATCAACTAACGATTTAAATCTACAAATCACCATTACAGTAGCAATCAAGCCAGTGCTTGCTTGACCAGTGGGCACCATAACCTAGCCCAGTTGACACATGAAATTAACCATCACAGGGGCCGATAATGAAAAAGCAGTTGAGGAAAAGTGAACTATTTAATTTCTTTCTCCCAAATCCTCCTGCAGCCATCCTACTCTGTCTAGGACAGAAAGCTTAGAGTGAAATGACCTGTCCAATCCACAGAGTTAGTGAGTGATAATCACCTGATGTAAGTGAAACAGACACTGGGTGATTTTACTTTCAGAGGGAGAGGCTGACAAATTAAAGATATTACAGAAAAAGCATTTGCAAGAAAACTGGCTCCATTGAACCTTTCCTAATTCAGAAAAGTCTGCTAGAGAAATAAGAGTGTACCTTAGTTTCACCCTATTGTATCTATTATAAATTTTAAGTAAAAATCAAATCCTTCTAGTAAAAATACAAATGGGACCACTGATACTTCTTCTCATAGAAGAATTGTGGAGGCCTGGAATTCAGTCCCAGCTCTTCCTGGAATGGGTGAAATGCCGTTTAACCTACCTATACCTCATTTGACTAATCCACACAGTCTGTACATTTTTTCTCTCCCTCCCTCCCCCCCTTTCTTCCTTCCCTTCTTTCTATCTTTATTTCTTCCCTTCTCTTCTTCCTCCTCTTCCTCCTCCTTTTCCCTTCCTCTTCAGTAGTAAAACTTCTTTTCACAACTGAAATCTCTTATGATAATCCATGTGTAAAGCTGAAGAGAGATGTCTGTCTTCAGTGGGTTTGGGGGTCTGAGTCCCACTTACTTACAAGTATCCCAGCAGTACTTGAGCTAACAACTCTCCAGCTCTCTGAAACCCAGTTTGAAAGCCCCAAATTCAGTCCCTTTCAGCTTTGAAGTCTTTGGCTTTGGACTTCAAAAGGGTGATTGAGTTGACCAAAAGTTATTGTGCAAATGTTTTTGCCTCTGTGCACACATGCCTGGTCAGAGATATTTTATAGCCACCTCATGAGTGAGTCACTGTTGATACACTCACGAACATGTATGTATATTTAAATCTGGGCATCAGAAGAGGAGTATATAAATGTATTTACTGATAATTAACAAGATATTTGTCAACAATCATCACATTGATAGGCTGTGCTGATCTTCAGACATCAGATATCATTCTAACGATTTAATGATTTATCTGATGGTTTTCTCTTTACTAACGCACACTTTTGTTATTTTAAGAAGCCCTAATGAAGAGGGCTAAACTACAAAATAACTTCAAGCTTTCATTACTCAGCAGTCACTGCCTTTTTGTATACTCCTTTCTTCAACTTGGGGATCCCAATTATTATTATACTTTTAAGTTCCCAAGTAGTTGATAATGCAGCCACTTATCACACTTAGAATGAAAAATTATCATGATCTTGTGATACTCTTTGATGTGTCAAATCTATTCTGATTGCTGTACTATAATTGCTGCAGTTTCAGTAGTGTTCCCTGGTTAGTGGTGATAAAAGAAAAACTTTTCATGCAACTTAGGAACTCACAGCTTTATTGAGCTATTCATGAATCAAACAGCATCCCATTCAGAAAGTAGAATGGAGCTCCACTGAGGGAGTGGAAAGGGGAAGCTCATATTGGTCAAATGTGGAAGTAAATGAAATATTTTAATTGGCTGACATTAAGTTTCCATTATACCTGGGATGGAGGGTCTTACAAAGTAGATAACAGATATACATTGATTAGTATGGCATGCTTGTCCAATCTGAGAAGCTCTCTCTCCTGGACTGAAACTAGTTTTATCACCAAGCATTGCTTATCTGCAGTTCTGTAGGGTGTGTTCCATTTTCTTTGAAAGCCCCTGAAGGTCAACTACTTTTGTCTTCCCAAAACCTCTCTCACCCAATGCAGGTGGCCGTTTTATTTTACTTAACACTGCCTTTCCCCCTTTTGGTCATGTTTTCAATGATCTCATTGGAAACATGACCAAAACACTCCAGTCACCACTATTGATTTCTTTTCTTATCAGGCAGTCCAGAAGGCTTGGTCAGTCCTTTTGTTTCATTTTCCTTTTTCCTTTTTGTTGCATTTGTTTCCTTTCTTGATTGCAGTGAGGTGTGTAGGGGAGCTGCTCAATTACATTTAAGACCCTTGGCATGGGGTTACTTACTTAGTTGAGTGGATTATGGCTACAGCTCCCTCTGCAAGTCAGAGTGTTTATTAGTTTAATTTTAATTTTTGGTGTCAGTACAATAGACACAGTCCATTTCTATCTAATTTCTTTATGATTAACTATCTTAAGAACAGCCATCTGTCTTGAGGGTGACAAGGAGTTTGAACCACACCATGAAACACAGTTTGTACAACAAGAAATAAAAAATATACAGTCGCTTTAAAAGCATAAATCCAAAGTATACTAGTTTGTTCCCATATTCCATTAAGCCAAGAAACTAGGTCAGGAAGTAGTTCTGTCCATTGAAATGTTTGAGCCTGAATGACATCATGAAACACCTTAACTTGGTCCTTTAAAGGTTATTAGGTTATTAATCACTGTGCCAAGCTTATTAACATTAAAGCAACATTGTTCATGGGCAGACAAGGTATCTAGAGTCCATCTGTTTTGCAAGATCACTGATGCTAAGCTGTCAACTTCAGCCTGGAGGGCCAGGAGATCATTTAGGGCAGGGGTTGTTAACCAGGAATTCTTTTCCATGAGCTTGAATTGGAAAAAACAACTTATTATCTTTATTTTCTCTGACCTCTAAATGAAACCTAGCATTTCCTTCACTTATGAATGTATGCAATAAATTACAGTAGTATTCATTTCATATCACATTACAGTTGTTGCATATCTCGAAAAATTGCTTACACTCATCCATACTTCAAAATTATGGTAGTTGCTAGACCTGATGCTAATTGAGTGTCATAAAACTATCTGTTGCTACATTCAGAGAAGGGGTCTGTGGTTTTCACCTGACTGGCAAAGGGGTCCAAGGAAAAAAAAGGTTAAGAACCCCTGATTTAGGGTGATATTAACCTTAGGTATATTTATAACTGTTCAATCCAAGTCATATCTTCCTAGGAAAGGTATGATGGTTTGCATGAAAAAAATAGAACACTGAATTACAGTAGGTCAAAGGATTGAGGATATTGACCCTCTTTGGTTGGTTTGAAGCCCAGTGTACAGAAAACCCTTTTGAAAAGTGTATTAGTCTATCAAAGGGGTGCTGAGGCAAAGTACCAGAAATCTGTTGGCTTTTATAAAGGGTATTTATTTGGGGTAAAAGCTTAGTTACAAGGCCGTAAAAAGTCCAATTCAAGGTTGCTTTCTCACCAAAGACAGTTGCCATGTGTTGAAACAAGACAGCCGGCGCTCTCTGCCTGTTCTCTTCCTTCCCTCCGGGCTTCCAGTCCTCTCTTTCATGGTTAGAGTTCGTTTCTTTCTGGGCTTTCTATATCAGTCCCAGCTCTCTTCCCAACCATCTCTGTAAGCTATTAGGCAAATGGCTCATCTCTCCCTGGAACCGTAGGATCAAAAATGACAAAGTTCTCTCTCTCTCCTCTGTGTCTTCTTGAGTGAGTATCTGTTTATATAGGCCCACCAAGGGGGCAGACACTTACCTGAGTTGAATCAAAGCCCTAATCTTAACAGGTAATTTAATCAAGGGCCCCTCAACTGAATCCCATATAATCCACACCCAGAATAGATTAGTTTACAAACCTGATCTTTCTCTTTTGGGGATTCATAAGTAATTTCAAACTGCTACAACTGGCATTTTGGGTAGACAAGATAAGCAAGATCACAGGATCCAGTTCCAATTAACAAGTAGGTAACAAAATCCATGCAGTTATTTGCAGTTTACAAAGGGAATGCAAAACAGCTCAGACAATTAACAGCAGAATCTGATAACCCACAGGAGTGTGCTATAGTTTTCCATTGAAAACTAAAATTCTCTCTACAGGCAAAGATAGCCTCAAAAAGATTATTCTTAATTATAAAATAATGCTATTCCCATTGATTTGGGCTGATTATTTACATAGGTGCAGCAAAAAGCTGATTTACCATATAGGCACTTTTAAGTTTGCTTTGCTAGTAATTTTCATAAGAAGGCTCCAGTTAGAGGTTTTTTGTGTTGTTTTTTTTTTAAGAAGCTTTAGATTATATAAATGATACATCGAAAATATTGGGGATTCCCACTCCTTCCCCCTTCCACACCTTTCCCCATCAACGTCTTTCATTAGTGTGGTACATTTGTTACAATTGGTGAACATATATTAAAGCTTTGCTACTAACCATGGTCAATAATTTACATTATAGTTTACACTTTGCACTGCTCATTTTTATAGGTTTTGACAAAATGTATAATGGCTTGTATCTGTCATTGCAATGTCATTCAGAACAATTCCAATGTCCCAAAACATGCCCCAAGTTACACTTATTCTTCCCTTTCCTTCCCCTCAGAATCTCTGCTGGCCACTACCTTTATATCAATGTTACAAGTTCTTCCATTGCTAAAATAATAATAAGTCTACTTTAGTCCACAGGTGCATTCCCAACTTATGTTTGTTCATTCCTCAATCTTGAGGATTTTGGGATGGTGATGCCAACTTTGTTTCTGATTGAGACGGGGCTTAGATCCCATGGGGAAGATGGCTGGAACTGTCTTGCTTGCATTTGTAGATACTCTCTGTTTTTTTGGGAAGGGCATTGTCTATCAGCATCCTTTTGTTAGTTTTCCTGGGTGAGTCCAATGAACTGGAGAGTGAGTGTTGGCTGTAACTCTGCTGAGATTCGGGACTCAACTGGTATATGAATAGCCAGAAGATTTGAGTCTCTTCAACTGGACTTTTAAGAGCCTCTCAGGGATAGAGTGTCAAACCAAGAACTTAATACTAAGTTTCTCCTGCACATATGGTTCCTATGCTTGCCAGAAAGTAACCTTCTTTATTAATCTGTAAGGTCAGGAACCCTGGAGTCAGGCATCAGAGCAGTTTCTCCAAAAGAGTTTTGTAAGCCTTGGCTCCACAGAGTCAATTCTAGTTCCTTAAAAGTCTCTGGTCATGTCTCTCTAAATAAGCATCATTGTTAAACATGACATTCCAGTCAAGGCCTTGGTTAATAACCAATGTTTCCAATTATCTCCTGTTAAGAAGGAGGACAGATTCTGATTGAACCTACGTAAATAATTATTTTGCCATAAAAATAAGAATATTCAATAAGACTTTCCAAATTCTTGAGGGCTCAGACAAGGAGAAAAAGATGACTATTTTATGATTTATAGATAGCTTAAGGAAAAGAATAAGGGATTCCTTGTATCTAGAAAATAGAACATTAAAACTTCAGAAATAATCCAAACAAAACTATAATTATTCTTTATCAGTCCATTCAGTCTTCAGTAATTAGGCCTTGTTCAGCTCAGTCTTGTGTTAGCAATCCCATGAACCCATCAGCTTCTTTGAATTCTGGAATCTTGACTCAGCCCAGTAGTATGGTCTCAAAGTTGTTTAAGAAATATTAGTAGAAGTCTGTGCTCCAGAGTACCTGACATGGTCCTTTCCGTGGGAGACAGTCCTTTTTGTTGAAAATGAAACACTCTGGCCTGTAGCTGATGGTTAGTGTTTTCAGGGAAGCAGAAAGTAGATGACAAAAGTCTTAAAATGACCTTGGTTAACTTATTGTTTTTTTTACAAAAGTGAACGATCTGATGAGAGTTCATTAAACATTATTTTAAGGATAACTGAAATCATGACTGAAAATACTACTGTTGTCTAATATCAGGCAGATCAGTACTAGGATATCTCATGGGCAGTGAGGATATTGAAAAATACCAAAGAACTTTATACAATTTCCAAAATGCTTACAGTAATAGCATGCAATGCATACAAATTTAACAACAAGAAGTTTAGAAAATCCTTTATAATTTGACAGCACTTCCCATGCAACTCATAACATATCAAATAAATCTATTTCTAGCACCTCTCTTTTTATAAAGTAAAAGAACAAATCCTTTGTGATTTTCCAGGAGTCCTCTGGAAAATCCCAAAGACAGTCTGAGATTAATAAGACTTCATTTAACGTTTGATTTAAGGAAGGAAAATGTCAAAAAGTTGTCTGAAACAATATTTGGTTCCCTATTAACCAATGTGACAATAAAAGGTTTTAAAAGTAGGTAGACATTAACATGATTTATGATAAAAAAAAACTCTTTCAAAAGTGAGACTTGTTCTCGAAACAATGAGGGATGATAGAGTCAATATACATACAGAATATAATGAAATACAGAATCTTTGCCTTCTAGGCAGACTACTCAGATGGTTAAGAAAAACCTTTTGCAACCTCTTACGAAGAGCAGGCCAATAATTCAAGAAAACCTTGTCAGTTGCACAGAGAGAAAACCAAATTCTAGTTTTGCACAAAGATACTGTCTGGTAAGAAATTCTTAAAAATCTCATAGACCTATCAAATCTTAGCCAACCTTGACCACAACAAATAAAATTCATGTTTTGTCCTATACCTTCCTGCTTTTCATTTTGCAACAACCAGTTACGTTACTTTAGGAAAGAACTTTTTCCTTAAAAAACAAAAACAAAAACAAACCCCACATCCTGCATACCTTGCATACTGAAGGTACCAAAATCTTTGTACTGCCTTCAAGCCAACATTCTACAAAATACAATTATTCTTAATGTTCGTCTGAATAATAATTCAGTTTGGTTAAACACAAATTTACATGTTTCATCATCTTAAAGATATAGTAGATGTAATAATGCTAACTTATTTTATCGGTACACCTGTATAAATTTAGAATAAATTTAGGGTTCTCTTGGGTTCTCTTGGGAAACAGAATCAACAGGAGATATCTGTCAATAATATGAGATTTTAAAAGAGTCTCTCATGCCACCGTGGGGATGCACAAGTCCAGGTTCCGCAGGCAGGCTGAAAACCAGGGGCTCAAGTCTGATGATAGGTCCTTGATGAGTTTCTGGGAGAAACTGGCTGTCCAACGACTAGCTGGGAAATTCTCTCTGAATGTTGAAATCATTTCCCCTTTTAAGGCATTCAACTGATTGGATGAAAGCGTCACCCATTGATGATGCAATCTCCCTGATTGATGCAGATGTAATCAGCCATCCACGCAGTAAACTCACTGGTGATCGAAGTCCATAAATACTCTTGTATTACAATTAGCCCAGTGCTTGCTGGACCAAACACCTGGGCACAATTACCTGGCTGAGTTGACACATTAGCCTAACCATCACAATATCCAAGAAGAAAAAAATTGTAGAGTTGTGTTGCACTTAATATTGATAACTCAGAAGACATAGCTGTTTTTTTTTATTTAACTAATAATATTAAACTAGACCTGTTTGTCAAAGGTTTTCCTGAATTATGTGAACTTGAAAGTTTTTAAACATTTGGGTTTAGTTCTAAGAATACTTTTTTCATTGGAATTATAAGAAGTTTTGTTTCCTTAATTTCTAAGACTTTAAAAGTATTAATTTACATATAAGTATTTATTTACCTTTATGCCAATTTGAATAGAGCTCTTTTAAGTTTTGTAAGTTAATTTGGTAATACCATCTGGAAGTAGGCAAATATCATACATCAAACCTACAGACTGGCACAGAGAGCTTATAGCTTCAATTTAAAAATTTTCAGCCATGAGTCAGACTTAAAGAAACACAGAAAACATAGAAATACAAACTTCACTAGTTTAAATAAACTACTCTGGAGTCTTACAATATCTTAGTAGACTCTGAGTACCAATTAAAATAGGAATCCCCTTTGGCCTGTTTAATTCAGGAGGTTTTTTTCTCCAGTGCACCTCTGAGAGGAGTAAATTTGTCTAATTGGAACATTCCCCATAATGGCCATTCTAACTCTAGGTTGTCTTTGGTAAGATTTTGCTATTTTATTAGATAGGCACAGTTTCCGGTCCCATGATTTTTGAACATGTAATATGCCAGGGTGCTAGAGGATGGAGAATCATTTTTAGAGTTTGAAGATCCCATCTTTATCATTTCACTTCTTACCTTGTTTACAGGACAAAGAAAGCAGCAGTAGCAAAAATGAAACTGCAGACTGCACCAAAAAGCTAGGTACTTAACATATGAGCCTTCTCATGAACAGGATTGACCCTCTAACCCTCAAATCTAAGAGGGACTCACCAGGACCCTTGGAGACAGCAAGGGCAGTGTACTCAAAAGTGTTCAATGGAGCCTACACCTTTCTTTGCCATTATCTCCAGAGTCTTAGCAGTCACCTTTGGATCTTGTCCTTGTTGACAAAACTGATGAAAGAAAAACTTTCATGCAATTTAGGATCTCACAGATATATTGAGCGATCTGTCAATCAGACAGCATCCCATTCAGAAAGTAGAAGTGAAAGAAACTAAAAATGCCACAAGGTATGTTAATAACTAGTGAAGAAATTGCAGACTGTATACTCTTCACCTTATAACTTGTACTGTGCACTTGTTACTTATTAATGAAAGACCTCCTTTGATTATAGAACCAACTCCTGTTTTACCTCTTCCCCTTATCTAAACCTAGCAAGTTCCTGTTTTCCACTCCTCTTCTCTTTGTTTAAGCTAGATGAAGCTTACATCAGACAAAGGAGCCTGAAACCAAGGACACTCTGAAAAACATCATCAAAATGGGCAGGAAGAAAATATCTGACCACCGAACCAGAAAGGGAACAAGCAGTTTTAGCGCCCAACTAGGAGCCCACCTTTCTCCCCCTCCTCTGATGACCAAATTCATCAGTCAATAGCAAGTAGCCCAACTTGCAGACCCTCGTTTATAAGTGGGAACAGTTCATGTTTACTGGTCAAAGCTTACATACACTTGCTTGCAAGTGGACCCAGCCAATGGCATCCCTGTCACCACCTCTCTTTGTCTAAATCTAATAAAAACCCTTGTCTCCTTTGGGGAGGCAGATTTGAGACTTAATCTCCTGATCTTCACTGGCTTAATAAAACTCTCTCCATTGTATGATCAACCTTGGTGTGGGCTTCAATTCTCTGCACCAGGCAAGAACCCAGGGACCTCACAAGGGTCCCCTTCAGAAAGGAGCTCTGCTGAGGAAGTGGAAAGAGGAAGCTCATATAGAGAGAATGTGGAAGCAAGTGAGGAAGTGTTCTGATTGGCTGACGTTAAGTTTCCATTTTACATGGGGGAGTCTTACAAAGTGGAGAGCAGATATACATTGAGTAGTATGGCATGCGTGTCCATTCTAATAAGTGATCTCTACTAGACTGAAACTAGTGTTATCACCAGGAGTTGCTTATCTGCAGTTCTGTAGGGTGCATTCCATTTTCTTGAAAAGTCCCCATAGGTCAGTTGCTTTTGTCTTCAGAAAAGCCTTTCTTGGAAAGGGGTCTTCTACTGGCAATGCCCAATGTAGGCAGTCATTTTCTTTTACTTAACAGTAGGTTTTAATCTACTTACCTCAGTTCTAAAATATTTGTGTTTACCTCATTCCCACTTATATTTCTGGTGTCTGACTTAGGCTTGTTAAGCTGATTCCAACATAGCTTTCTGTTCTAAACCACTCCGTTGACTGCCTTCTGCTTTTGGAGGCTACACGCTTTAAAACACCTCACTGAATCCTCCTGTAGGATTGTCACATTCTCACTTCTGTCCTGACAGCTTGACCTTGGTCCATAGTCCTTGACCCAGTGCTATAGCAAACTTGCAAATGTCTTATTATTAATAAGCCATATCTACTTGAAAGAATAAACAATTTGGTAATATATAAAGGTGGTATTCCATTTGTTTAATTGATTTTTTATTTAATTTTTTGTTATTCTAAATAGTCCATTAGTAAATGCTCATTAGAAAATGCTCAAATGTGCTGTGAGCTTAATTGAGCATATTTTAAAGAAGTATATAGAATTTTAGTGTTAGTTTTCTTTGAAGGGAAAGTATTTTTTACACCCCTTAAACAAAACATTGTGTGATTTAGTAACCTAGGCAAGCAATGTAGAACATGCTTTTGAGAAAAGTGCAATTTGAAATTCTGCATTTGCAATCAGGGACATTGGCATTCAAATGTACAATTCTAGTTTTGAATGCATGAAGTGTTTTTTTGTTTGTTTGTTTTTTTCTTTTGTCTTGCCTGAGGAAATGCACTAGGGGTTCTTTGAAATAAAAAGAATACAAAGTAGCATATACCTTTAACTGCCCTCCTCAAGAATTTCCTTCAGGAGGGCTCATCTAAGCTCTTTGAAACAATTACTGTGCTACTTCCCTATACAGCTGGTTTAAATTTTATTGATTTTGTTTGCTTAAAGATATAAAAATATAAATTAGGAGTTTTTATAATGTGATAGATGGAAAGGACTATTAAAATTGCCCTAAAAATCATTAGAATCAAGTGGATGCCAGTAACAATTAAACTACAAGTGATTTGCAGACATTCTCTTAGATTGTTTGAAATGAACTTTAATTTGCACAATGCATACATGTTTTACAAAATAGTTTGCACTGTGTATCCATTTACTTGAGCTAATGATTACATTGCTTCTTTAAAAAAGATAACATACTGCTTTACACTAAAAAACTTGTAGGTGTTAGAGAATCACAATCATGTTTCTTTCTCCCTATGGATTCTAAACCAATTGCAAAATTAATATAGAGTTATCAATAAATAGGGAAAAATTAATCTCCATTGCTGGTAAATATGGGTTGAAAAATACAGCTTGGATTGGAGAGCTGAATGCTAGCTTCCTTATACCCTAGCCTTTCCCAGGGGCCATAAAGTCTGGTCCTTGGGACTCTATATTATAAGAAAGAGTGAGGAGGTCTTCAGAGCTGAGCTTTCCCCTGCCAGTCTTGCTATGTAAAGCCATTCCTCATGACAGCAGTAGCTCAGCAGATTTCAAACAGAAAGCCTGGAAGAAGCTGAACTGTGCATTTGTAGTGCCTTTTCCTTCTGCTATAGGGATAGTGAACCATTTAGGGAAGATGGACTGAAGAAAGATGAGGGTAATCTCCCTATGGAGTTGGTAGTTGAAAATTGTAAAATGGGCTCCCCCTCACCCCCTGATAGTCCCTCACCTGTCTGCTTGTTGTTTCCACTCATTGTCTGCTCACTGTCTGCTCATTGTGCCCACTCATTGTGTCCATTTGTTGTGTCCACTTGTTGTCAGCTTGTCTTCTTTTTTAGGAGGCATCAGGAACCGAACCCAGGACCTCCCATAAGGGAAGCAGGTGCCCAATCGCTTGAGCCACATCCACTCCCTGCTCGTGTCTGCTCATTGCATCAGCTCGTTGCATCAGCTCGTCTTCTTTAGGAGGCACTGTGACCCGAACCTGGGACCTCCCATGTGGGAGGCAGGAACCCAACTGCTTGAGCCACATCTACTCCCCTAAAATGGGCATTTTTATTCCAACTTAGAAAATGAGAAAGCAGCCTTATAGAGATTAGGGACTTGGCCAACATCACAGAATTTGAAACTCATGGAACAAAGCTTCAGATATTCCCCTCAGCAAGGATGCCTTCGAATAAGGTTGTACATCTATAAACCTCTCTATTGCAAACATCTGCTCATTTTCTTTGCATACAAAGGCTGTCATAGGATTTTTTTTTCACAGCTCAGACCCACCTTCTGTTAAAATCTGTTCTTCAGGGAAAGATAATAATTACTTTCTTAGCACATCTCTGCTAATCCTTTGATTTATGCTACTCTTTTTCCTGTCTAGCGTCTAGCTGTATTTAATATCTCTGTGTCAGCCTTTCTTTGGCCTTGTGGCCATTGTCTCCTGGGCTGCCTCTCCCCTCCAGCTCAACCCTCCCTCATCATATTGAAGACACTCTATGCTCTCTCTGTAACTGGACAGTTGTTACCTGTTCCTCCACTGTTAGTACTGCAGTAGCCTTTTCTAACAGAGCCCCTGGTTTCTTAAAGTCAGATGTGTTTTACTTCCCATTAGTTATATAACTATATTAAGACCATTAACCAAAAAAGAGGGAGAAGGGATTTCATAGAAGAACAGTTTTATTAGATGAAAATAGTTATTTTATCCACTCTACTCCTTTAAAAAAAAAAGCAGAATAACCCGAACAACCCTCTGCAGTAAAATCAATAATGAAATAGACCTTTCAAACACTCCCCTTTCCCCACACACATATACACTGATTTATTTTACATTTACAATAGGAAAATATTTTTATGGAATTTGAGACTCTCCTGAAACAATATTTAAATGAATTTAATATTAAAAGCACTCACTTGTGATTTCTGCTTATGTTACTAGTTTGATTAACAGATATTCAGAATTCCTATTTGTATGTTAGCTTTGCCACGTAAAAGAGGCCCACATGACAGAAATAGTCAGGTTTGATTGACTATTTATGTGTAAGGAATACCCATCTATTAATCTATCTACATATTTTTCTATAAATCAGTGTGGTCATATACTAAAAACACCTAAGTTCAATGTATGAATTAAATCTGAATTTTAATAAAAATCATTTGATTTAGTTAAATAGTACCATTTAGTTACTATGAACCAACCATAATTACAAAGAAGTGGCATGAGATAACTAGCAGGAACGAGGCTTTACTGGGTAAGAAACCTGGGATGGAGCCTGGCCCTAACATTTGCAGTGACTATGGCCTTGTGCAAGTTATTCTCTTTATATCTCAATTTTCTTCATGTATAAAATGGGAATAATAAGACCCAACTCACTGGTTGTGTGAATATTAAATTAAAACAAGATAATGAATGTAAAGTGCATAGCTTAGTCCCTGGCACATAAAAAGTGCTACACAAATTCTATCTATGTAAAATTATTGTGTTTTAAAGCCTTGCAGAGATCCAGAATAGTAAATGCTACACAATGAAAAGATACTTTGAAATATCATTTGTCTATGATGTCAGTTTCTCTATTTTGACACTATTTCAAAAAGACAAACTAAAAACAAGCAAACAGGTCTTCTGTAAAAATATGTAACCTGTATGAATTATTAAAATACTCTGAAATGTATTGAAAGCTAAAATAGAAACAGTGAGACTCCTTTCCTTGTCTGCTGATTTATTATTTTCTTATAGCTCCAAATTTATTTCCAACTATTTTCTCCTTTTAATCTTTCAACAGCCCTTCTGATTGTAAACCTTACTTCACAAAAAGATATTTGGGACTAAGAAGGTTGAAATAATTTGACCAAAGGATCATGGAAGCTATAGGAGGGGAATTAAAAGGGGAACTCACATCCTCTGCTCTTCATTTTCAGTTCATTGTTCTTTGTGTGAGGCCCTATTACTTCCAACAGTGTGAAACTTTTTAAAAGTTTTTGAGTTCTGTACAAATACATTTCCATTCTTATAAAATTCAAGCACTCTAAATTTGTGAGTAATCCTTTTCTTAAACTGAAGCTTCTTGAAGACGCATGTAAAGCATTTATGAAAACTTAAATGACAAACAACAATATCCATTTCATTGTGCTTGCCTGAAAAATGAAGATAATAAAAACACACTATATTAGGACTCTTAACTTTCAAACATTTGCAATAGCACTGGATTAAATCTCATTAAAATAAAAGAAGGATGTGGACTACATTGAGAAAATTGTCTAGGTCTACAGAGAGGGAAATTATGTTTCTGTAAAGTGGTGTATAACATTGTGAAACCCATAAGTTGATACTAGTGTTTGTATCACGAGTTTAAAATTTCAAAATAAGCTGCCCTTATCTTAGAAATTCCCAGTCTCACATTTTGCAGTGGATAGGATAAATATAAGTAAAAAGTTTCCCTAATCATGTGAACTATTTTTCCCAAGTATACTGCATGTAGGAGGCATTCAATTCATGTGTGTGTGAGTACTGACAAAATTACCGTAGTATAGAAGAAATAGTTTATCTTTGCAGTTGAATTGTCCAAGAGCTACTTACATCCTTATTATATCATGAATTAGCTGTGCAGCCTTGGGCATATTATTTAATCTCTCTAAATCACCATTCCTTTATATTTTAAAGGGGAATTACCAAGATTGTTCCAGGATTAGAAATCATCTATGTGAAGAATCTGGAATGTAGTGCATGCACCTTTGAATGAAGTGATGGTGGTGGTCCCCTGAGTTTGTATTTCCCTGAAAGCAGTGGTCTGAGGCAATGACTTGGGTTCAGGTAGCTTATCTGGGAGGAAATACCAGGAAGTAGGAGTGAGGGAGCATTGACTTAGATAGGGAAGGAAGCACAGTAAATAGAAGGAAATGTCGAGAGTCCATGGTGACTCCATTCCACTGAAACCTCTGAAATTGTAGAGTACCACCCAGATTTATCCATCTGAATAAAAGGAGTGTGATGATTAGGCTCCTGTGTCAACTTGGCCAGGTAATGGTGTCTGGTTGTTTGGTCAAGCAAGCACTGGTCTTATTGTTACTGTGAAGGTATTTCATGGATGTAAATCATCAGTAAGTTGATTGCATCTATGGCTGATTGCATCTACAATCAACTGAGAAGATGGCCTTCAGCATAGAGAGAAGTCTCATCCATCAGTTGAAGGTCTTAAAAGGAAAAGTGACTATTTCAACCATCAGAAGCAAGAATTTCCATCTCTATTTCAACCAGCCAACTTCACCTGGAGAATTCATTGAAAACCTTCATCAGAGTTCCCAGCCTGCAGCCTGCCCTGTGGAATTTGAACTAGTTCATCCCCACAGCAGCAAGAGACAATTTTATAAAATCTCATAATAGTTACAGATATCTCCTGTTGGCTTTGTTTCCCCAGAAAACCCTAGTACAGCTTGGTACCAGGAGTGGATGTATCAACATATGCCTTCTTTTTTTTTTTTTT
>JAQZBX010019854.1:0-17383 GCA_029593785.1 Cabassous unicinctus
ACAAGGGATTGAACTTGGGACCTTGTACATGGGAAGCAGGCACTTAAACCACTGAGCTATATATATTTTGCCTTTACCTCAATAAGTAACAGACACAGGTATCACACCCTACCCTACCATGCTTTTCTATGCCATTAGGCTCATTCTAAAGCACAAAACTCTTTGTAAAGCATCTAAACAAAGACATTGACTAGTCTAGCAAGAATACCAAGACAGGAGTAAAAAAAAAAAAAAGAAACACCTCATATGTCTCTTATTTCCTTTAAGCCAACTTATTTTTGACCTCTAACTCACATTGCACCAGGCAGGACATGTTTCTTGAAGCTAATACCTTCCCTGCGTGTTGGGTAGCACTGGGGTGTCTCATACAGTGAGCAGTTCAATAGCAGAACACACATCACCCCATGCTTGTGCTGTCCCTCCATGCCCACTGGGCCTTCTGGGTCACTGGCGACTCAGCCATTTTTGCCCAAGTTGAACACCATTAGCCTTTTCTCTCTCTCGTTTCCCCTTCTGGGATTGCTGGAGGATGCAACCCACAGACTGCTTCAGCCATTTTCCTAGACTCCAAAAAACTCCTTTGCTGCCTCATTGCAGCTCTAAAGCACTTTCACTCTCCCCTCCCTCTTGGGGAGGCCAGGAAAATTGCCTTAATGGACTCAGGCTTTTGAAAAACAAAAATCTAAAAGCAAAGTGTATCCAGGGCCATCTCTACTTTTGCCCTTCCATGAATCTTCCCTCAGATCAAATAGCATGGAGTCTGGCTGGCTGCTCAGAAGAAGCAAGGGAAAGGGGAGATTAGTGGGAGAAAAGGTGTAAATAAATTGCTATTTTGAAGAGAGAATCCAGCTTTAGTAGTGTGGAGGTAAATTTTGCGTGAAAATAGAATACACGGGAAAAGGAAGAATTGCAGAACTTCTATCTCCTAGGTACAACTAGACCTTTTTTATTTTTGTTTGTTTTTTTGCTTTTTGTTTTTGTTTTGGGTTTTGGGTTTTGTTGTTGTTGTTGTGCTTTTTAGACCTTTTTTAAGCCAACGTCGGCCTATTCAAAACATTCATAATTTAAACCAACTCATCTTCTCTGACTTAGTGGTTAGCCTAGTGTTCTTTTAAGAAAAGTAAGATGATATGAAAAAGAGTAATTAAACCTTTTTCTACTCTTTTCCTGTCTTCTACATTTCCAGTTAATGGGGTTTCTACTAAAATTACAGTAAAATATCACAAAATAGTGCTCACGGGAAAAAAGCAGTAGCCTTAAAGTCAGAGAGATTTAAGGTGAGTGAGCTCTTGCTTTTCTCCTGTCTCATTACCCTTGGCACCCGACCAATAGCTCCACTCTAAGAAATGTTTAAATGACATGAATTTTCTACCTGCCGAGAGCCCTGCCAGATCCAGAGGCCCAAGTGGAGTAGGCTAGGTCTTATTCAGTTTCCGGGGCTTCCCGCTTCCTCGCATCCTTGCACCCACCTTTCCAAACATTCTAACATCTCAGGATTAACCCAATATAGCCCCCCTCCTTCTCCTCTTCCTCCTCTTTCTTTCATGGCCCCATTTGGTCAGCTGGCAGGCAGGTATTTTTCCTACAATGGTCCGTACCAGGAGTCGCTGATCTTTTCCTATAAAGGGCCAGATAATTAAATATTTACCTGTGAACTCTTAGGTTCATCTCTGTCACAACCACTCAACTCTGCCCTTGTGGCATGAAAGCAGCCATCGACAATGGGTGACAACAAATGGACGTGGCTGGTTTCTAATAAAAATTTGACTTACGCACACCAAAATTTGAAATCCACATATTTTTCACATGCCACAAAATCATCTTCTTCTTTTGATTTTTGGTCAATCATTTACAAGTTTAAAAACTCTTCTTGGCTCATGGGCATACAGAAGCAGGCAGCTAGCTGGAGTTGGTCCATAGGCCACAGTTTGCTGACCCCTGGCTTACACCACTCAAGGTCAGCTTTTGATTATTCTCACTGAACGTACAGAAAATGGTTCCCCAAACAGCAAGTAATTTTTTAAAAAATCACTTCTGTTTGGCTCTGGATATACCTGTAATTTTTAAAGCAACAGGCTTATTTTCCTGATTACTTTGGCTCCAACCCAGTAATAAAATTGACACACATTCCAAGTGAGCAGGGACAAAGAAGCCACTTTAAAATTACGATGGCCTGTGGGGGGGCTTGTCTAGTGACTGCAAATACCCGATGGAAGGGGTAGATCTAGCACATGGATAATAACCTTACTGTACAAACATCAAGCAGTTGTTATGATGCTCTTGCATAAAGATTTAAATCGTGACCATGTTAATTGTGCATTCCATTTTTCCATTTACACATCGACAGGTGACAGGTTTGTTGTTGTTTTTTTTAATCAGAAAACTGATTACTGATTTATCTTGTTACCATGGTGATTTAAACATTTCCCTGAGCTTGAAAAGGAGAAAAAAACAAACAAACGCATGCTGCTTAGCACATCCTTAACTTCCTCAAAGATCATCAAAAAGTCAAATCTTAGGTCCTGGACACCATCTAACCCAAGCCCTTCAATTCACAGATAAGGAAACCGAGGCCTCTGAGAGTCAAACAGTTTAGAACTGAAAATTCTGCCATTCAATCTCTACCCCAAGGTCCCCTGTTAGTGGCAGATAAGTGAGACTTTTCCAGAACCTAGTCTCCTGACTCCAGCCAAATGGTCTTTGCACCCCATCTCTGGGCCCCTTGCTCCCTGCCACAGTTAGATTATCTACCGCCATGATGGCTTAGTGGCCCCGGAAAACCCAGCACAGTGCAGTTCCCGGAGTTCTTCCTCCCTGCTCCCCACTTACTGTCCCATTCCTTGAGTCTTCTGGAGCCACAAGACCTTACTTAGGTATTGGAAGGGAGCCCCAAGAGAAATTCCTTTACCCATCAGAAGAGTCAGAGGCTTTGCAGCCCTTTCCTGAATTTCCTAGCATTTCCTCTCCAAGGGGAGAAGGACCATAGGGATTTGAAAATGAAACTTTCAAAGGGTTTTATCTAGAAATCAGATTTTCAAATGTGCTGTCATCTTCTTAAAGTTGCTGCATTTCAGGATGGACATTTGGAAACCTTTAAAAATTGTCCACCCTACTGAAAACCTCATAATACTGAGATATTTCTGAGCTTCATGAAAATCACGGTTGAAAAGGCAAATGAGCAATTGTTCACACAAGCTGTGGCCACTCTGCTCACCATCCATCTCACAGGCCTGCAAATCACTACCCCCATTTTATAGAGGAAGAAACGACGGCTGACAAGTTAAGTAACTTGCCCAAGATCACCCAGCTGGTAAATGTCAGAGCTGCTCGATTGCTGGTCTTTCTGGCTTCAAAGTTTGTGCTGTTTTCAGCGCTACTGGAGCTTAAAATGAACTGTAGTAAAGTGGGTAGGGCTCGATGGTTGAGCACCTGCTTTGCATGTATGAGGTCCTGGGTTCAATCCCTGGTGCCTCCTAAAAAAAAAAAAGAAAGAAAAAGGGAAAAAATGAACCATAGGCATCCTGGAAACAAACGTGCCTACCCTTTCACCAGGCCTGGGAGCTAGGCACCTGAAACTAATAAATCTTAAGACATTTCCTGGATAAAGCAGGTCACTACTAGATATAGCTAACATTTGTTGAGTACCTACAAGTGTTGGACACCATTCTAAATGCTTTTTATGCATTAACTCATTTAATCCTTAGGGCACCTCAGTGAGATGTAGGTACCTTTATTTTCCCTGTTTTTTTAGAGGCAGAGGGAGGGTAAGGAACTCACTCAGGCCACCCAGCTGTCAAAGGGCAGAGCAGCCAGGACCCCTGGGCCTCAGGAAAGGAGGGTTTTCAGCCTCAGCACTACTGACATTTGAGGCCGGACCATTCTTGGTCGTGAGGGCCCTGTACATTGTAGGATGCTTAGCAGCATCCTTGGCTTCTATCCAATAGATGCCAGTTACACCAGTCCCCAGTTGTGACAACCCAAAATGAGCCCAAACATTGCTAGATGGCCCCTAATGGGGAAATCACCCCCAGTTGAGAGCCACCAAAATAGAGTATAAAACCGTAAAAGCCCTAAATTTTTTGGTGGCACCATTTCCTTACTTAAGGTTGATCGATGGATAATTAAACCTAATAACTATGTTTTGTAAGCTTTCAAACGCATATTATTTAAATAAACTAATTTAAAACAAATTTGCTACATCATCCAAATGGATTAAGAATGTGAATGAAGCCCACACTCCTTTCTAGTTGATTAGTATAAGACAGGGTTAGCATTGCCTCCGACACCGTGGGGGGACGGGAAGATATGACCACAGTCCAGGAAACAGATCAGAGGTGGTGGTTTTTATTTTTTTAATTTAAATATGTAGCTGGAAGTCCCAGCAGAGGTGCAGTTAACCTAGAATCGTGGGATGTTTGAATCTCTGGAGATCTTCACACATCTGTCCAACCTGCCATCTTGTAGAAGGGGACCCAAAAGTCAGAAGAACCTAGGCAATGGGCTCAAAGCTGCCTGTCTAGTTGGTGCCAGAGTCTGTAGACTAGAAGCTTGCCAGGGTCTAGATGTGGCGTGTGTCCCGGATGCACTGTTTTAGATATTCAGCACCTGTTTTGTGTGTGTGTCTCCGCAGCCAGCAGTTCCCCTCGGATACCGGTCCAGGCTCCCCCAGACCCTGCCGCATCCACAGCAAGTCCAGCTGTGACTCCAGTTGCAGAAGCCTCGGATCAGGACCCGCCCATGGTCGCTAATAATCCAGAACCACGTGGGTGAACTGTGTACTCCAGGTCTCTCCAGACAAGAGAGAATCCTGTCAACAGCCGGTATCAGAAAGCTGGGGCCAGGGCATTTTGCCGATAAACACCTTAACATGGCTTGTCAACTGGATGCAAGCTTTGCACTTGGTGTCATTTATTTTTTCAGTCAAATTACAAGAAGTGCCCAGAGCAGACAGTGGTTATGGCAAAAGTTATCAAAAAGCATAAGGAACGTCCTGGTCACAGGGCATGTGGGGAGGTTGGCTGGGTCACGGCAGATTTTCGTTCCTGGTGAGTGTGTGTATCAGGACACATAGTTTGACCTGCTCCTTACACATTGAGATGTATTTAAAGAATCATAGTCCCTTGTCCATTCCTTTTATTAAAGAACAGAAATCGTGGCTTCTCGACAAGGTAGATAATATGTCGGTACATGGGTTTGCCACAGCCCTATTCCTCAAAGCACAATTGACAGATTTCTTTGACTTCTAAACTCAGCAGTTATAAGGCACCTTGAAATAAATAGGGCATGGCTGAAAATGCAGGGAAGGTGATAGCTTTGTAAATTGGTTTACATTTTTCTCCTTGAATTTTTCTAGGGTCGAAGTGCTTCTGAATCATTTAATGACAGTGTTGGATGTCATTTACTTTTCAACTGCAATCCATAAAATAACATTTTAGAAACGTCTTAGTATTTAAGTGTAGTCTTCTCCATGAATTACCTGTTAGAATAGACTGGCAGCAGTAGAATATGCAGAAAACAAGCCTGTATCTCATGGTCTCATCCCCCCACCCCCTATGCCTGCCTGAGTCTGTGCAGGAGTGTGTGTGTGTGTGTGTGTGTGTGTAAGAGGGAACAGGAAGGGGAAGTATGTCTGTATACTGTATGCTGCTAAGGTAGTAAAATAATCAGTAATGCAATATTGTGGGTCCAAACTACTCTTTGCACTACTTTATTTACAGTAGCAAATAAAATTATTTTTATACAGTTGACTACTGCAAAGTGTTTTTTTTTCCTTTTTTCCATAGTGACCATTATTATCACACAAAGTCCTAAGGTCCATGCATTCTACTTGAGGAGGCAAAAAAAAGTTCTCTTTGTGGGAGGAATTTATTACTAGTAAGCTATTAACGCTTGTGGATATGAAGGTGGCGGGAGGCCTCTCCCCAGGAATCCTGAGCTCAGCGTCTGGCCCCATGATGTTTGCACAGGGCAGCCACTGTTTCAGGGCTTCTTGCCGCTCTGAAGCTGACCTTTGGGTCAATTCTGGGTTAAGCCTGAGGTTCAGCCTCTTTCTCCGATATATGCCGTGTTCTTGTTTTAGCAAAAAAGTTGTCCACCTGATTGAGAAAAGAGCCAAGTTTTGGAGTCTAGTAATCCTGGATTCAAATTCTGGCACTGCAATGACTGGCTCAGGAATCTTAGATGAGTGATTAGCCCTTTCTGAGTCTCAGAATTCTGTTCTATAAAATGGGGTCATAAATGAGATAATGTATGTAAAGCCCCAGGACAGTGTCCTGAGCATGGTTGGTTGTTATTTTTATTAGAAAGTCTGAGAGGCCAAGGGCTTTTTGTGCTGTATAGATCCCTTCTTCAGAGCAAATACATCCATTCCCCAGCTACAGGACATATAGGCTGTTGGTAACTCACAGCTATGCCCCTCACGGGGAATTGCCCTCCTCTGCAGGGATCTGCCCAAGGTTATAGACCCTTGCCCACAGAGCAGCCCATGGCTAATGGCTCACTGATTTAGGGTAGAAATTTTCAACCTTGGCACTATTGACATTTGGGGACAGATAACCTTTTGTTTTGGACGGCTGTCTGGTACATTGTAAGATGCTTAGCAGCATCCCTGGCCCCTACCCATTGGATGCCAAGAGTGCATCCCAGTTGTGACAACCAAAAATGTCTCCAGGCATTGCCAAATATTCCCTGGGGGCCAAAATAGCATCCCCACCTCTGTTGAGAATGACTGATGTAGGAAAACAAATGCTCCACGGCTCAATTTGGAAGAACGATGAAGAGCTAAACCAGCTCCAGAACTCTTTCTTGGTTGCAACCTCATCGTAAATCAATTTCTCTTTCTGTCCAATTCTGCCTTCCTCATTTTCTTATAGGATTTACTGACGCTGCTCCCCATAGACCTTCACACACAATCCTGTACCTTAAAGTATATTTCCAAGGAACCCAATCATAGAAACAATGAGAGCTTGGTTCAGGTCCAGAATATGGGCTCATGGGAGCTATCCTGATCTGAGATGGTTGCCCAAATACTGCTCATCTCCAGATGAAGACAAGAAGAGCCAGAGTGGTTCCAGCACCAAACCACTTCAGGTGAAGCTGATGGACCACTTGTAAATCATGCCCCAGTTTAAACTTCTGGTCTCTTGGGAATTCTCAAGATTATGAGCTGGATCCAGCCCATACCTTTCTCAGACCTTGACCTTCCTCTTCTCCCCTCAAGTTGCAAACTTAAAATATATCAGTTTTCTTCAAAATTAATCTGTAAATCAATGGTACTACAATCAAAGTCTTGATGGGAGTTTGTGAGGAACTAACAAACTTATTTTTAAATTTGTATGGAAGAATAAAAAAAGTCCATGAATAGCTAAGGAAAGTCTGAAAAAAAGAAGAGTAAAAGAAATGACTTACCAAATAGTGTTATACTACAAAGTCATAGTAACAGAAGCAGATGGCGATGAAGCAGGAAGAGACAGGACAATGGAAAAGAATAGAGAACCCAGAAGCAAGGCAGTTATATATGAAAATTTGGTGCATGATGAAGTGGCATCCCCAATGAGTTGGGCTGAGGATGGAATCTTTAGTAGATAGAATTAGGAAAATTGGCTAGCCATATGCAGAAAAATAAGATTAAGCTACATTTCATGCCCTTTATTTTATTCTGAAAACTCCAAATGAATTAAAGTGGTAACTGTGAGAGGTAGAACTACATGGCTAGTAGGAGAAAATGTAAGAGAAGATTTTGCAAGTTGTAAAACAGAAAAGATTTCTTAAACTTTATACAAAAAAAGGTGGATTTGCAACATCTAACACCAGAAAGGATCAATATCTTGAATGCACAAAAGATGCACAATAAACAGCCACAACAAACAAACAAATAACCCAATAGAAAAAATATGCAAAGCAAATGATCTGGCGGTCATGGAAGGAGAAAATCTACTGACGTACAAGTAGATGAGGAGTTGCTCAGCCTAACTTGAAATCAAAGAAATGCAAATTAAAGTAAAAAGATATCTCTCGGGGGGCGGATGTGGCTCAAATGGTTGGGCGTCCGTTTGATCCCCGGGACCTCCCGGTAAAATGAAAAAGAAAAAAATAAAAAAAAGATATCTCTCCACACCCAGCAGATGGCAAAATTTAGAAAGACAAATAATACCCTGAGGATGTGGAGGTAGCTGGTGGGAGGATAAACTGGTGAGCAATATGGCAAAAAAGTACACAATGAAATTAAGAAAATGTTTATGATCCATGGAGACCACTCCCAAGTGTGGGCTCCACAGACCTTGCTCAGGTCCAGACAGGGATATGTAAGAGGGAGGATGTTCATCATGGCACTATTTGAGAGAGCAAGGAGATAGAGCAACATGAATGTCCATCAATTAGAGAATGGATATGGTAGATGCATATAATGGAAAACAATGTACCAGTCAGAAAGCAGAGAGCTAGACTGATGTACAGCAACATGGAAAATATGAAAAATATATTGATGAATGAAAAAAGTAAGAAACAGAATCAGATCTATATCTCAAAACCATATATATTTATATATTTGGAAATGAACCTTGAAGATATCATGTTGAGTGAAATAAGCCAGACACAAAAAGACAAATATTGTATGATCTCATTGATATGATATAATTTGAAAAAGCAAACTTATAGAGTGAGAGTATAGAATATAGGTTGCCAGAGTATGGGCTGGGGGTAGGAAATCAGGAGTTTAGGCTTAAAATGTACAGAGTTTCTATTTGGGACAGTGAAAAAGTATTGGTAATGGATGGTGGTGATGGTAGCACAACAGTGTTAATATAATTAACAGCAGTAAATTTTATATTTGTTTTTTATTTTTTTAATTATATATTTGAATGTAGTTAAAAGGGGAAATTTTTAGGTTATATATACGTTACTAGAATAAAATTTTTAAAAAGTCCATGAAACCACACAACACAGTGAACCCTAAGTTAAACCACAGACTATTGTTAATAGTACAATTATAAAACTGTACTTTCATGAATTGTAACAGATATATCACACCAAAACAAGTTATTAATTATAGGGTGATATATGGGAATCCTGTATTTATGCATGATTATTCTGTAAATCCACAACTTATCTAATAAAACAAAACTTAACAAAATAAAAAATATGATTTGTTTAAATTAAAAGCCAAACCCCCACAGGATACTATACATATGCGTCTCTCTGTGTTTGCATATATAAGTGTGTGTATATATATGTGTGTGTGTGTGTGGTTTTTCAGGATACACACATAGCTCTAAATTAGGGTTTCTCAACCTTGGCACTGTTCACATTTTGAACCAGATAATTTTTGTCGTAAGGGACTGTCCTGAGCCTTGATCCGCTAGATGCCAGTAGCATCCCCTTAATTTTGGCAACCAAAAATATCTTCAGACATAGCCAAATGTCCCCTGGTGGGTGGACAAAATTTCCCTTGGTTGAGAACCACTGTCTTAAGTCATCTATCAGATACATTAGAGTGGCTAGTTAGGTTTCCAGAGGCAGGGATTGGAAAAGAGACTTAAACAAGAGAAGAGTCTGGTACAGAACAATGGGGATGATGTTCCATTAACTGAGAAGAATTACTAACTCAACTATGAGTACTTGAGGTCCAAATATCAGAGAGAGAGAGAGGGAGGGAGGGAGGGAGGAAAACTGGCCTCAGCATCAGAATTGGCATGTTCTTTGGTGTTCAGCCAGCCACACCCTGGGTATCCGTGAAGGCAAATATATTTAGTGTACCATATAGTCTCTCGCTCTTTGTCTCTCATTGTGGCTTTTGACAGGGTGAGGAAACGTTGATTTTCTTTTAATAAGGCTGTGCTGAAGCATCCTTTGAAGTGTGCGAAAACTCTAGTGTCAGGAAGACTGTACTAGATTAACTAAGAGACAAACTAAGCATGTGAGAAAATTTAACCCTGATGAACTTCCCTGAATTTTGCAACTAGGGAAAGCTAGAAAAAAGCCTTTAAAATATATATGCTATTTTCTAATAGTAGCATGTTATTAAAAGATGCAAATGGTGCATAAGAATGATAGAGCAGCTTTAATAATATCAAATATACTTCACGACAAGGAGGAATACAAGAGACAGAAGGTACACTTCATTATGATAAAAGGGTCCATAAATCCAGAAGATAGAATAATTAGAAATATTGCCTACCAGAATATCAAAAGTATATGCAGCAAAAAAATGACAGAACTAAAGAGAAATGGACAAATTCACAAAGTTGGAGACCTTAACACTTCTCTGCAGTAGTGGAACAACCAAAATTTTTAAAAAATCAGTAGGTATACAGAAGATCTGAATGCTGCTTATTAGCCACCTTACCAAATTAACATTTACAAAACACTACACCCAATAATTGCAGAATATACATTTGTTCAAGTGCACATGGAATCTTCACAGATAGACCATGTGCTGGGTCAGGAAATAAAGTCTCAATAGATTTCAAATTATAGAAATATTATAGAATATATTCTCTGGCCATAATGGAAATAAATTAATAATCAACACTAATAAAACAACTCGAATAGTTGAAAAATAAATAGTTCATGCCCAAACAATTCATTGGTCAGAGAAGAAATCACAAGGAAATTAGAAAATATTTTGAACTAAATGATAATGAAAACATACCAAACTTTGTGGGATTCAGGTAAAGAAATGCTTAGAGGCAACTGTAACATTAAATGTTTATAAGAAATCAAGGCAGTTCCCAAATCAATGATCTAATCTTCTTCTGTAAGAAATGAGCAAGCTAAACTCAAAGTAAGTAGAAGGAATGAAATAATAAAGAAAAGAATCAGGGAAGCGGATGTGGCTCAAGTGATTGAGCTCCCATCTACCACATGGGAGGTCCCTGGTTCAGTTCCCAGTGCCTCCTCCATGGGCAGCCATGGCAAGTTGACACGGCAAGTTGACACAACAAGATGACACAACAAGAGACACAAGAAGAAAAACATAATGGGAGACACAACAAAGCAGGGAGCAGAGGTTCCTGGTGTCTCCTAAAGAAGTCATGGAGCTGAGCCAATGGGCAGGTGCTGCAAGCTGATGCAACAAGATGACGCAACAAGAGACACAAGAAGAAAAATATAATGAGAGACACAACAAAAAGCAAAAAACAGAAGTGGCTCCAGCAATTAGGTACCTTACTCCTACATCACAAGTCCCGGGTTCAGTTCCCCCTCCTAAAGAAACAAGGAAGACGAACAGACAAAGCAAATGCAAACAACGAGGGGGTGGGAAGAAATAAATTAATGAAAGAAATCTTAAAAAAAAGAAAAGAATCAATGAAATTGCAACCAGAAAAACAACAATGAAAGCAAAAGTTGGTTTTTTGAGAAAATTCAATAAAATTGGTAAAGCTTTAGAGAGAAAACATCAAATTATCAATATCATGAATAAAAGAGGGACATCACTGAAATGTGACCATTCTTGCCCCCCTGCCCGTTACTTGCGCGCCACTGCCAGTCCCCCAGGTCAGTCATGCTGGAGCATCTGGACTCTTTGCCCATGCAAATAGATTAAAAAGGCCAGAGCTAGCTGTATGGATGGTTCAGGGAATTATTCTTTTTTCTGCAGTACTTGGATTTATCTACAGGTACGTGGTTGAACAGTTTATATGGACTGTCTGTATAGTTGTGGCCAGATTTGCTTTTTGTGTTTGCTGACACTTCCTCCATGACCCATCTATCACTGGCATCCCCCTCAAGTGGTTACCTGTTCAAAACTCAGGAACAGAAGGACAAGGAGATAGAAAACTTAAGAGGCATGCTAAAAATAATTGATCCAGGTTTTCATGGTTCATCTTTACTACAGCACTTGCTTATGCTTCTTGTAGATGAGCTAAGTTGCTTTCATACCCAAAGCATGAGCTAAAAAGCACCCATGTTCTTACAGTACAGCAGTGTGTAGACTTAGGTTTCATTGTATTTTATTTCTAACCCAGTTGGGTTTTGATTTATAAATATTGTAGACCATTTCTTCATAATTTTACCCTGAATGGGAGAACAGAAAACACAAGTATGCAAAATTTCTTTCAAGTCTACATAAATGTTAAGAATAAATGCCTCATAAATGATAGTACAATTTAACTATCAATGTTTTATAATTCATTATGCGTAATAAAACTGTTTTAAATTAAAACTTCAAGAAAAATGTTAAAAGAATGGTAAGGGGGTATTTTGAAAACTTTATGCCATTAAATTTAATAACTGAAATGAAATGGAAAATTCCTTGAAAGACAT
Source organism: Cabassous unicinctus (assembly GCA_029593785.1). Classification (NCBI taxonomy): domain Eukaryota; kingdom Metazoa; phylum Chordata; class Mammalia; order Cingulata; family Chlamyphoridae; genus Cabassous; species Cabassous unicinctus. The sequence goes on from JAQZBX010019854.1 coordinate 12,262, forward strand.
ATATATTGTCAAAGCTAACTCAAGAATAGATAACTTGAATAGCTTTTAAAGGAATTGAGTTAATAGTTAAAAACTTTCCCACAAAGAAAATTCCAGGCCCTGGTGGCTTCAGTGGTGGATTCTAGCAAACATTTGAGAAAAATATAATCCCAACTGTTCACAAATTCTTCTAGGAAATAGAAGATGAAATACTTCCAGACTTATTGTATGAGGCCAGCATTACCTTGACACCAAAATCAAAGACATTACAAAAAAAGAAAATGAAAAATTAATATCCTTCATAAACATAGATATAAAAATGCTTATCCAAATATTAGCAAATTGAAACTTTCAATTAATAAAAAAGATAATTCATTATGACAAAGTGTAGCTTATCCCAGGAATGGAAAGTTGGTTTAACATTTGAAAACCAATCAATGTAATCCATCATATTTACAGACTGAAAAAGTTTAAAAAATACCATAATCTGAATAGTTACAGAAAAAGCATTTGACAAAATCCAACCATCCTTCATGATAAAAACACACAGCAACTAGGAAGAGAAGAGAACTTCCTCAGCCTGATAAATGGCATCAATGAATAAAACCTACAGCAGACCTAGTTAATGATGAAAGACTGAATCCCTCTAAGATTGGGAAAAAAGCAAAGATGTCCATTCTTACCACTGCTTTTCAACATTGTATTGGAAGTCTTTTGTAAAAAATCCTAAGGAATATTTAAAAAAGACACTAGAACAACTAAGTGGGTTTATCAAGATCACAAGATACAAAGTAAATATACAAGATAAATTATATTTTGATATATTAGCAACAAGCAATTGGAATATGAAAAATTTTAAAATAATACTATTTGCGAGTATCAGAAAATATGAAATACCTAGGGATAAACTTAACAGAAGTTTTCAAGACCTGGATACTGGAAACTAAAAACATTGCTGAGAGGAGGAATTAAAGAAAACCTAAATAAACAGGTACATACCATGTTCATGGATCAAAAGATTCAATTTTTTCAAGATGTCAATCCTCTCCACATTGAATTATAGATTCAATAAAATCCTAGTCAAAATCCCAGCAGGAATTTTGTAGAAATTGCCAAACTGATTTCAAAATTATATGGAAATGTAAAGGACCTAAAATAGATAAAATGATGTTGGGAACTGTCCAAGCCAAAAGAAGGGACCACAAGTTTACTGACTACAGAATAGGCAGTGTGAAGACATTATGCATATCATCACAAGCACCCAGCAGGCTCTACCATTATACCATCTGTAAAAAGAAAGAAAATGAAATAGAATTACTATGGATTAGAGGTCTAAAATGGAGTCAGGAGTCATTTTGGAGGTTACTCTTATGCAAATCTTAGCCAGATATCACTAACTGCCAAAGTACACAAAGCCTCAAGTAACAATTTTCCTCAAACCATAACCAAACCATAAAAATAAGGAACTCAGTAAACTGTCTAATCTGAAGGACATTTGGAGGACTCCAAATACCACAAACAACTTAAGCAATCTTCTTTTTCTTTAAAAACTCTTACCTGGAAATGCCAAGGTGGAACATACTTTGGGTTGCTATCTGAATCTGTGCTCCCCCAATTGCAATTCTAAGACCCTAAATAAGCACCTTTGTACCTTGTAGCTTAGTTTGTTATTTCTCAGTTGACACATCTTAACAGAGGAAAAGTCAGGAAAAGGGGGAGAGGAGGTTATGAGAGAGTAGGCATTTTACCTACAGAAACTGAGCACTACTCAAAGGGACTGTATTAGTTCATTACATTGGACTAAATAGCTTCCTCACACTTTACTATACTCAATCCCACCCATACCCAGAGGGATCTTGCTCAGAAAAGAAGACCAGATTATAGAAAAAATAAAGAAATGGCATTACCAATGCACTTTTGAGTGTAGAGTAAATAAACTTGCAACTTCATTAGGAAAATAATACAAGAGATATTTCAAGGCATTCAATGATCAAAAGCAATGTGTGGTAACCAGGAACTGTGAGATAGTCATGGAGGTGGAGGTTGAGATTTGAAGGATAGGCAGGATTTTGTCCATGAAGATAGGAGGGGTACTGTCAGATAAGGAGACTAAGGAGACCTGTCTGAACAAAGGCATGGAGGTGAGGATGTGCATGGGATATTTTAGGCAATAGTGGGGGAGAGTGTTTGGGAGAGAGTGGAGCAGATAGCTCAGGTTGACAAGGAAGGCCTGTGGTGCCCCAGCTGGTTAGCATCACTCTGGGAACTCAGCAGTGAGTGAGCTCAAAGGGCATGCTCTGAACAGACCTGGATTTGCCTTCTGAAAATGTTGCAGAGAGAAAACCGGAGACAGTGGCCACCAGGATGTCAGTTGGTCTCACAATGAGTCAAAAAGCTGAATGTGGTCCTCTGATAAATCTCGGTGCTTGCAGAGTACCAAACAGTGTCAACATGTCACTTAGAAAAACCAAGATTATTCTTTAGGGGTTAAGCCTGAGCACTAGAAAAACCAAGGGTCATTCCTTAGGATGTCAACATATGGAAATCAGGGACTGGGAACAAATGCTAGCTGGCACCCTGACAGAAGGATGCTTATTTTCTAGTTTTAGTCACTCCATGAAGACTATGTACTGGGTTGATCTTCAAGAGCTGGCCCAGCTCACATTTCATATCACCTCCAGTGGCCCACCTGCTTGGCCGGGCAGAACTCCTTGCTGAAGGGGCCACAAAACCAAGGAAAGGTGTTGGTTGGTGAGGCTCTGAAGCCTGGCCACAGCCTGCCTCCTCCTCTCCCCTTACCCCCACCAAGGCCATTGTTCACTAATTGTCCCTTCCAGTAACCATCTCACTCTCTGACCTCAGTCTCGCCCAGCAGCACAGGCCTCCTGTCTGCACCGGGATTGTCAGAATGTCTCAATGGTGTGGGCAGGTTTGTGAACCTCACCCTACTGCTGCCTTCCCTATTGTAGGAACCCCATCGTATTGCTTCCTTCGTTATTGTAGGAACTCCATCCTACTGCTTCCATCCTTATTGCAGGAACCCAGCCCTACTGCTTCCATCCCCATTGTAGGAACCCCACCCTACTGCTTCCATCCGTATTGTGTCCTAGCAGTCTTCACAGTTTGAAGAGCAAGAACAGAGCTATTTGGGCAGGATCACAGACCTGATTAGTTGGGGCAAACCTGGGAAACTGCAAAATCTTACCCAAACTGATTATATGGTCCCCTTTGAAAACCAAAATAAAAATGCAATGACAAAAAGCTAATATTAACAGTTTTAAATGAATGTCAGTTAACATTTGAAGAAGAGTCACAAATATAGGAGAAATATTACTTATTAGGACTTCAGGAAACATTTATATGGCTCCTGGGAGGCTTTATAATGATTTCATCATCCAGAGTGTATCAGGGCACACAGGTCTGCTCACTCAGAGCAGGGAGCTGTGACTTAGACTACCCATATGTCTCTGAGCAACTAGCAGACAGATCAGGGCTCACTTCACAGGCCTAGCTCTGTCATCTCTGAGTTGTCTTCAAAGTCTAAAGTTCTATGATTGGGCTTTTTTACCTACCAGGGGCACAGAGACTTCTGGCTCCTCTCTTTTTATTTTTTTAACTTTATTTTGTACATTTAGTAATTGAAAATATAAACAATTAAAAACTAAAAAGTAAACACAGATGAATAAATATATACATTTCTCAATTAAATGTAATGGATATACATAAAATTTTTTTTTAATTAAACACTATGTTACACAATATATTTGGTTCATAGTAACGCATTATTAAAGTATTTGTCCTTCTGTGTCTGGCTTGCTTCACTCAACATAATGTCCTCCAGGTTCATCCATGTTGCCATATGCTTTACGACTTCATTTCTTCTTACAGCTGCATAATATTCCATCGTGTGAATAGACCACAGTTTATTTATCCATTCGTCTGTTAATGGACACCTGGGTTATTTCCAGCTTTTGGCAATGGTGAATAATGTTGCTATGAACATCGGTGTGCAGATGTCTGTTTGTGTCACTGCTCTCAGTTCTTCTGGGTATATACCCAGTAGAGGTATTGCAGGGTCACGTGGCAAGTCTATATTCAACTTCTTTAGGAACTGCCAAAGAGTCCTCCATAGTGGTTGTACCATTCTGCATTCCCACCAACAGTGAAGAAGTGTTCTTATCTCTCCACATCCTCTCCAACACTTGTAACTCTCCGTCTTTTTAATAGTGGCCCTTCTGATAGGTGTGAAATGATATCTCATTGCAGTTTTGATTTGCATTTCCCTAATTATGAGTGATGTTGAGCATTTCTTCGTGTGTTTTTGGCCATTTGTATTTCTTCTTTGGAGAAATGTCTATTCAAGTCTTTTGCCCATTTTTTAATTGGGTCATTTGTCTTTTTATTGTTGAGTTGTAACATCTCTTTATATATCCTGGATATTAAACCCTTATCAGATATGTGATTTCCAAATATTTTTTCCCATTGAGTTGGCTGCCTTTTCACCTTTCTGACAAAGTCCTGTGAGGTGCAAAAGTGTTTAATTTTGAGGAGGTCTCATTTATCTATTTTTTCTTTTGTTGCACGTGCTTTGGGTGTAAAGTCCAAGAAACCACCACCTGCTAAAAGGTCTTGAAGATGTTTCCTTACTTTTTCTTCTAGTAGTTTTATGGTCCTGGCTTTTATATTTAGATCTTTGATCCATTTTGAGTTGATTCTTGTATAGGTGGTGAGATAGGGGTCCTCTTTCATTCTTTTGGTTATAGATATCCAGTTCTCCCAACACCATTTGTTGAAGAGACTGTTTTTTTCCCATTAGCGTGGGCTTGGTAGGTTTGTCAAAAACCAGTTGACTGTATAGGTGAGGATATATTTCTGGGTTCTCAATTCTATTCCACTGATCGATGTGTCTATCTTTATGCCAGTACCATGCTGTTTTGACCACTGTAGCTTTGGAATATGTTTCAAGGTCAGGCAGTGAAATTCCTCCCACGTTGCTCTTCTTTTTCAGAATGCTTTTGGCTATTCGGGTGCACTTACCCTTCCAGCTAAATTTGGTAATTGCCTTCTCAAATTCTGTAAAGTAAGCTGTTGGGATTTTGATTGGTATTGCATTGAATCTATTAATCAGTTTCAGCAAGATTGT
>JAQZBX010019854.1:17483-33560 GCA_029593785.1 Cabassous unicinctus
TAGTTTTCTGCATATAGGTCCTGTACTTCTTTGGTTAAATTAACTCCTAGGTATTTGAGACTTTTTGTTGCTATTGAAAATGGAATTTTCCTCCTTATTTCCTCCTCAGGTTGTTCAGTACTAGTGTACAAAAACATTACTGATTTTTGCGTGTTGATCTTGTATCCTGCCACTTTGCTGAACTCATTTATTAGTTCAATTAGCTTTGTTGTGGACACTTCAGGATTTTCTAAATACAGAATCATGTCATCCGCAAACAGTGAGAGTTTTGCTTCTTCTTTTCCTATTTGGAAACCTTTAATTTTTTTGTCTTATCTAATTGCCCTAGCTAGAACTTCTGGTACAATGTTGAATAACAATGGTGACGGTTATTCAACTGTCACCTTGTCATGTTCCTGATCTTAGAGGGAAAGCTTTCAACCTTTCCCCATTGAGTATGATGTTGGCTGTGGATTTTTCATATATGCCTTTTATCATATTGAGGAATTTTCCTTTTATTCCTATCTTTTGAAGTATTTTTATCAAAAAAGGATGTTGGATTTTGTCAAATGCCTTTTCTGCATGTATTGAGATGATCATGTGCTTTTTTTCCTTCAATTTGTTAATGTGGTGCATTACATGGATTGATTTTCTTATGTTGAACCAGCCTTGCGTACCAGGAATAAATCCCACTTCGTCGTGATGTATAAGTCTTTTGACATGCTGTTGGATTCGGTTTGCAAGTATTTTGTTGAGAATTTTTGCATCTATGTTCATTAGAGAGATTGGTCTGTAATTTTCTTTTTTTTGTGGAATCTTTATCTGGCTTGGTATTAGGGTGATGTTGGCTTCAGAAAATGTTTTGGGTAATTTTCCCTCCTTTTCAATTTTTTGGAAGAGTTTAAACAGGATTGGTGTTAATTCTTTTTTAAATGCTTGGTAGAATTCACCTGTGAAGCCATCTAGTCCTGGACTTTTCTTTGCTGGGAGATTTTTGATGACGGATTCAATCTCCTTAATTGTGATTGGTTAGTTAAGCTCTTGTATTTCTTGTAGCATCAGTGTAGGATTGTTGTGCATTTCTAGAAATTTGTCCATTTCATCTAGGTTGTCTAGTTTGTTGGCATATAGTTTCTCATAATATCCTCTTATGATTCTTTTTATTTCTGTGAGGTCATTTGTAATTTCCCCCCTTTCATTTCTGATTGTATTTATTTGCATCTTCTCTCTTTTTTTCTTTGCTAGTCTAGCGGGGGTTTGTCAATTTTATTGATCTTCTCAAAGAACCAGTTTTTGGTTTTGTTGATTTTCTCTATTGTTTTTCTGTTCTCATTTTCATTTATTTCTGCTCTAATCTTTATTATTTCTTTCCTTCTGCTTGCTTTGGGATTGGTTTGCTGTTCTTTTTCTAGTTTCTATAGTTGTTCAGTTAAATCTTTGAGTTTAGCTCTTTCTTGTTTTTTAATGTAGGCATTTAGGGCTATAAATTTCCCTCTCAAGACTGCCTTCGCTGTATCCCATAAATTTTGATACATTGTGTTCTCATTTTCATTTGTCTCAATATATTTACTGATTTCACTTGCAAATTCTTCTTTGACCCACTGAATATTTAGGAGTATGTTGTTCAATCTCCACACATTTGCAAATTTACTTTTTTCCTGTCTGTTATTGATTTCTAGTTTCATTCCATTATGTTCTGGGAAGCTGCTTTGTATAATTTCAATCTTTTTATATTTATTGAAACCTTCATTGTGACCTAACATGTGTTCTATCCTGGAGAAAAATCCATGGGCATTTGAGAAGTATGTATAACCCGCTGAGTTTGGATGCAGTGTTCTGTATATGTCTGTTAGGTCTAACTTGTTTATCATATTGTTCAAGTTCTCTGTTTCCTTGTTGATCTTTGGTCTAGTTGTTCTATCTAATGATGTGAGAGGGATGTTGCAGTTTCCAACGATTATTGTAGAAATGTCTATTTCTCTCTTCAGTTTTGCCAGAGTTTGTCTATTATATTTTGGGGCACCCTGGTTAGGTGCATAGATATTTATGACTGTTATATCTTCCTGGAGGATCGTCCCTTTTATTACTATATAATGGCCTTCCGTATCTCTTATCACTTTTTTGCATTTAAAGTCTGTTTTGTCTGATATTAGTATAGTTACCCCTGCTCTTTTCTGTTTACTATTTGCGTGGAGTGTCTTTTTCCAACCTTTCACTTTGAGCCGGTTTGTATCCCTGGGTCTGAGGAGAGTTTCTTGTAAGCAGCATATGGATGGCTCATGTTTTTTTATTCATTCTGTGAGCCTGTATCTTTTGATTGGGGAATTTAATCCATTCACATTCAATGATATTACTGAAAATGCACTATTTATTTCCTCCATTGTATTCTTTGGTTTTCATATGTCATCTTTTTTTGTCTCTCTTTTTACTCTTTTGGTTTTCCTTTCTGCTTTTTTTCCTTCTATACTCTCCTCCAAGCCTCTCTCTCTTGTTTTTCTTTCAGGTTCTAAGGCTTCCTTTAATATTTCCTGCAAATGTGGATTCTTTTTTGCAAACTCTCTTAGTTTCTGTTTGTTTGTGAATACTTTATACTCACCTTCATATTTGAAGGACAGTTTTGCTGGATAAAGAATTCTTGGCTGGCAGTTTTTCTCTTTCAGTTTCCTAATTGTATCATACCACTGTCTTCTCGCCTCCATGGTTTCTGAAGAGAAATCTGCTCTAAGTTTTACTGGACGTCCTTTGTATGTGATCCTTTACTTCTCTCTTGCTGCTCTGAGAATTTTCTCTTTATCTTTGACATTTGACATTCTGAATACTATGTGTCTTGGCATAGGTCTATTTGGATTTATTCTCATTGGGGTATGGTGTGCTTCTTGGACATGTAAGTTCATTTCTTTTGTGAGAGTTGGGAAATTTTCAGCTATTATTTCCTCAAATACTCTTTCTGCCCCTTTTCCTTTCTCTTCCCCTTCTGGAACTCCCATGACACATATGTTGTTGCATTTTGTGTTGTCATTCAACTCTCTGAGCCCCTGCTCAATTTTTCCCATTCTTTTCTCTCTTCAATTTTAGCTGCTCTGTCTTTGGTATCACTTATTCTTTCTTCTATCATTTCGAGTCTGCTGTTGTATGCCTCAAATGTGTTTTTGACTTCACCTAGTGTGTCTTTCATTCCCATGAACTCCGTTACTTTTCTGTTCAGGATTTCAAATTCTTCTCTGCGTTCGCGCAATGTCTTCTTGATGTCATTTATCTCTTTAACTATATTGTCTTTCATCTCATTAATTTGATTTTGGAAATTTGTGCTCATCTCACTGATTAGTTCTCTCAAATTCTGCATCTCTTTTGGGACTTTGATGTATTCCTTTTCTTGGGCTATGTCTCCTATTTTCTTAGTATGGCTCATAATTTTTTGCTGGTGTTTAGTCATCTGGTTAAGTTGTATTTTACTTAGATGCTCTATCTCTTTCTTTTTTATAGAGTTTTAGTGGCAGGAGGCTGTGAGTTACCACAGCTCTTTGATTTTTGGCTCAACCTTGATTGTTAGGATTGTCCTGCTCATTGCTCAAAACTGGGCACTGGATCCAGTAATTGGTTGTAGAGTCATTTCCTAGGGCCTTGGGCAGGGAGGCTATAGAGGTCAGGAAAAACCTCTCTTATTTATTTTTAATTTTCTTATGTGCACTTCCTTGGTCTGCCAGGAGATGGTGCTCATTGGCAGCTCTCTATTCAATGCCTGGTCGGAGTGTATCTGTTGTGACACAGACCAGATCAATGTGATAGCGCTTCCTGTTTGGGGGCTAAGATCCTTGTAATTCAAACTTTCTGAGACCGTTCTCCAGTCTTCTCTGGCAGCCCCCTCCCTTTTCCCAGCTAGGAAATATTTTCACTCCCCTCTGAATCCTCAACAATCAGTCCCTGTTAGTAGAGGAGGAGATTGGGAGGTTTGTATATCTTTAGCCCCTTGCAGCCTCCAAGGCAAACAATGGCGCAGCACCAACCAGCCTGGAAGGGCTCTCGGGACAGGGCAGACCAAACCTGTGAGTCAAAAGCTGAGTCAGCCCCAGGCTTTCTCTCCCCTCTTCTGTTGAGTCCTCAACAATTAGTCCAGGCTAGAAGAGAGGGAGGTTGCGAGGGTTGGATTTCTCCAGTCCTTCCTAGGCTCCCAGGGCAAACCACCATGTGGAAGGGTCCGTGGGGCTCCACAACCCAAATTTGCGGGTCAGAGCCTGAGTCAGCCTAAAGCTGTGTCCCTCTCTCTCCCCTTTCTGGGAGTGGTAGATCCCTGGAGCCCCCTTTGTCTGTAGTCGCAGGCCCAGAAGCCCTAGAATTCTAAAGAGTGTGGGGGAGGATGCCAGCAGCAGCAGCCGCTGCTGGTTCCAACTCACAGTTCTGTCGTCGCGATTTCCCTCCTTTGTCCCTCTCTCCTCTGGGTGGTGTGCAGCCTTCGCCTGCTGTCCTAAACCCTAGAAGATCTTTTACGGGGCTGTTTCAGCCTGTCCTCTAGCTATTTTTCTGGAGAAGAGATTCCCGTGTCTTACTAGTCCTCTATCTTCCCGGAAGTCTCCTAGCTCCTCTCTTTTTCATTCCAAATGCTCCAGAATCCAGCTCAAATTTCCTCTCCTCCAGGAAGGGGGAAAGAATTGACATTGCTTGACTACCTACCTACTTTCCATACCTTATTTCTGTAGCTGGGATCCTAGCAAAGCCTGATGCATCCATTGGGTGTAGCTGGAGGATACACCACCTCTCAAGAAGCCCATTTACGGACTCTGATTGGCATGGACACTGGAATGTCTGCTGGGAAAATATCTCGACTACTGTTCTTAGTTGGGGCTCAGACACACACAGGCGTGTCTGACAGACTTGAGGGGCACCAGTGGGGAAGGACTTAGGACCAGAGAGGACATTGACCACAGGTATCCAGGGAGACAGACTCAGTAACAGGCCCTAAGAATTGCCGGGGAGAACGGGCTTGGGTTTACTGTTGTAGCTGTTAGAAGATCTTTTCTTAACCCAGCCCTCTAGTAATATTTTTAAACAGAAAGGGCTGTTTCACTGAACTCTGGCTCTCTGGGACCCTAGCAGGCTGTGGAGTTCCCTAACTGAATATAACTGAGGGAGGGGATATTTTCTATTCATATTCCTTTTATCAAAGCAACTACTGTGAGCTTGAATCTAGCTTAATGTTGGGGATTGAATCATGCCCCCCACAAAACCCATGAAGACATGTTCAAGTCCTAATCCCCCAGTAGGGGTGGGGGTGAACTCATTTGTAAATATGGTCTTTTGAAGATGTGTGGCCAGACTGAATGAGGGTGGGCCTATATCAATATGGCTGAAGTCCTCAAAAGAAGTAGGACATGGAAGTAGAGAACCAGAGGTGGAGTCAGAGAGAGACAGGTCATCATGTAACACAGGCAGAGAAGGAGCCTGCACCAGAATGCTACAGACTCCAGGAGAAAGCACAGCCTCGTGACACTTTAATGTTGGAATTCCAGGCCCCAAAAGAGAGTCAGTAAATTCCTGTTGTTAAAGCAGGGAGCTGAGGTGGCTCAAGCTATTGAGCCCCTCTCTCCCACATGTGAGGTCCCAGGTTGGGTTCCCAATGCCTCCTAAAGATAAGACAAGCAGACACAGAGAACACACAGCAAATGGACACAGAGCAGACAACAAGCACAAAAAATGACAGGGAAGAATAAATAAATAAAATAAACCTTAAAAAAAAAAATTCCTGTTGTTAAAGCCAACCCACAGTGTAGAATTTGTCATAGCAGTCCTGGCAAGCTAAGGCACTTTTTGTATTATTGAAATCTACTTCTTGGCACACGTTTTAGTTTTCTGGCTACTAAAGCAAATACCATACAAGGGGGTGGCTTAGGCAATGAGAATTTATTGGCTTACAGCTTTGAGGCTAGGAGAAGTCCAAAATCAAGGCATCATCTAGGCAATGCTTTCTCTCAGAAGACTGTGGCTCTCTAAGACTGGCTGCTGGAAACCCTTGGTCCTCAGCTTTCCTGTCACTTGGCAATGCACATGACAGCCTCTCCTGGCCTCTCCCTTCTTTCCTGGATTCCAATTACTTTCAGCCTCTGGCTGCTCCTTCTGTGGCTTTCTCTATCTGTATGAATTTCATTCTGCTAATAAAGGACTCCTGTGTTGGGATTAAGACCCATCCTGATTGGGTTGGGCCATACCTTCACTGAAGTAACCGCATCAAATGGTCCTATTTACAATGGGTTCACACCCACAGGAATGGAGTAAGTTGAAGAACATGTTTTCCTGGGGTACACAGCTCCAAGCCACCACAGTACCTTACAGGTACTTTGCATTTGCTAAGTAAACATGCCATGCATCGTGCACATCATGCCCTTTGCTGTCTGGTGAGCTTCCACCACAGATCCAACAAATCAATCTGAGCTCAAATAGGCTCTTAGTCCCAGCTTAGAGAGGTACCCTGGGAGGCAACACAACTTGGAGCCACGTCAGGACTATTTATGAACCCTCTTTTGGGAAGGGAATTTCCTCATGTATAGATGAGTCATCACAAATCAGATATCAATATCAATGTGACCACAGTTGTACTCTAAGGGTGTGGAAATCTGAGACACTAGGTTTATATTTTACCAGATTCTCACAATACCACTACAAATTAGATACAATTTTTCCTCATTTACAGATGAGTAAACTATTGTTGTGTTGTGTATTGAAACGGTATTAATGATCTTGAATCTCAAAAAAAAACATTGTAAACATATTGACCACAATTAGAATGGAAACAAAGGAGAAAAACATGTTTTTGCAATTACTAACAACAAGACAGTAGTGCAAAAAAATGGTATGGACTGTCGTGATGCCAACCAGATGGGCACTTCCTATAAAAACCCAGTGCAGGTGCCACTTCAGTGAGCTTCCCATTGAGATAGATTGACACCCAGTCACCCTGATTCCCGGCTTCAGTGTCTGTGCTGTGCTGCAAAGAAACTTGCTGCCACTCTCACTGAAGCCTGTGACCAGAGCCACCCGCTGTCAGCTTTGCACCTCCACTGACTCCGTGTTGGACTTGGCTCACAAACCCACTCGGTAAAGGTATCCACCTGCAGCTCAGTAGCTTTCAGGTTGATGGACTTTAGAGACTCTTGTATCCTTCACCCTTAAATGCATTGTGTGCCCTTGACCTGGCTATTGGGTATTGGCCATATTGGCAGCTTGTGATTAAGCAAGCAAATACATTGCATTGAGCATCCACACTAAAGTTGTGGCAGGTCTGCTTTCAAGTGCTACACTTACTTTCCACTTTGATCTGCTTTCAGTTTGTTACAATAATTACATTTATATGACATGACAGGTTGCAATAATATGAAGCAACAAACAACCACAAAATCTCAGTGTTGTACAGCCGTAAGCATTTCTTTTTCTCTCAGGCACCTGTGGGTTGGCTGTGCTTCAGCTGCTCTAGGCTGGACTCACCTGGGCTTGGTTCTGGGCTGTGGGTGGGTCCAAGCATGCTCCCCATGTTTGTTTGTTTCAAGCTTAAAACACATTGTGGCTCATTTTTATTTCATCTCCGAAAAAAACATTCCCTTCAGAGGGACAGGACCCGGCTTATACAGGACCTCTAACGGGGCAGCTCCGAGGCACCCCGGCAAGCCCTGCCACCTGAGCTCACGCTCTGGCCCAGGGCTCCCAGTTCTCAGCTCCCCATGGTCGTTTATTCTTCTGGGAACAGTGGGTAACTGGGGCACATTCATCTCACAGCCCAAAGGCAGGCGCTCAAATACCCAACGTGCAAGCACATTTGGAACCTTCACTCATGTCGCCTCTGGCTAAATGTCCCACTGGCTAAAGCAAGTCACGTGGCTTAGTCCAAAGTCAAGGAGTAGAGAAGTGTACACCTCCCAGGGAGCTGGGAGAGGGTTGGTCTTGAACTTCACTTTGTCTGCCACCAAAGCTGGAGCTGCTCTCTCGCAGCCTTCATTGGCACCCCTCCCATGAATTCCCTTGGCTTCTTATCTTTACCACGCAACCAAGTATTTACTTACATCCTCTTGTAATGTTGTGCAGGTCTCATTTCTTTGGGGTTTGCTTGATCTCCCCAGTTGAATTGTTGAGTTCTTAAAGCAGAGGCTCTTCTGAGTCACCCCAGCAGCTGTGCAATGCTGGCACAGAGAAGGTACCCAGTAAGTGATTGCAGAAGGACTGGTCGGGTCTATTTGCCCTGTCTTCTTACCAAGAAGCCTGCAATAAGTACCACTGAGGGGATCCTGCGTGAAAACAGGCTCAAAAGAGCTGAGCGTGGAGCCATGGCCCCATGGTGCTGGAAGAATTTGACAGCTCTTCATTATTTAGGCAGATCTTCCACTAGCAGTTTCCGCTGGATTAATCAGCACTGTATCTCCTCATAGACTTAATTAGAACGGCCTTGTCAGAACTCAGCTTATTGTTGAAATTAGACTTGATTTTTCCCTAAACTATATGTCCCCATTTTCAATTACTTATCACCCAGATCTGACACCAAAATCTCACCTTGTAATGAAAATCAAGAAGTTGAGAGTAGTGAAAACTAGTCAAGAATGCCCTATTCCTGGGCAAATGGAGATTAAAAGACCAACACTTACTAATCACATGTTGTCCTCGTGTGCCAGGCTGCTAGGAAAAGCCCACACAATGGGTTTGCCTGAACAACAAGCATTTATTAGCTCATGGTTTCAGAGTCTAGAAGTCCAAAACCATACATTCTCACCAAGCCTGCCGCATGCTGGTGCTGGCTTGCTGCAGTCTTTGGAACTTTGGCTTGCATCTCTGACTCATGGCATCCAAATTTCTTCTGCTTATAGAGAACTCCAGTAGTACAGATTAAGGCCCACCCTGTTTCATTTGGACCACACCTTCACTAAAAATAGCATCTTCCAAAGGTCCTAGTTACAAATGGGTTCACACTCACAGGCACACAGCAATGTGGATTAAGGGTACGTCTTTGTTGGAGAATGTAATTCAGTCACCACACTTACTAGGTGCCAAGGATCATGCATGCACACATAATCCTGTTTCATCTTTAGCTTATTTACTTTTATAGCTACTATAATTATCTCCATTTTGTAGCTGAGGAAACTGAGGTTTAGAGGGGTCAAATAGTAGAGCAGGGATGCAAACCCCAAAATTGTGCTCTTTAGTACTCTATGCCAAATCTCTATTATGTTCTTTTTTATTTGAATAAACTATGCGAAGCATAAGTATAGAAAATAATACTTAAGTACCCATTACTCAGCTTTGTCAAATATTAGTATTTTGCTTTTTTCTTTCAACTACTGTTTTAAAGAAATAAAACATTCCAGCCACAGAAAGCATCTATAGGCATTCCCCCTGACTCTGTCACCCTTCTTCTAGGTCCATAACCATACTTGAATTTAGTGCTTCTAATTCTAGTGTGTATTTTATATTTTTACTACATATGTAGAAGTGCATAAACATTTTATGGAATTGTTTGAATGCTCTAAAATTCTGTTTAAATAGTATTCTTCTAAATGTTGCTTTGTTCACTATACCTTATGTGTTTGAGATTTATCCATGTTCACACCTAGGCTACATAGGGAATATTGCTGCACAATATTCCATTTTGTGATTATACCACCATTCATCCACTTTCCTGTTGATGTCTTGCTAGTACAAACAATATCTGAATGAAAATTTTCTGTACAGGTCTCTTTGTGAACATGTGCTAGATTACCAAAACATAAACAAAAAAGTGGAATAACTGGGTTGAAAGCTGTGCATATTTTCTCTCTATTGCTATGTTGCTCTCCAACATAGTAAATCAATTTACACTCCTAGCAGCAGAGTATGAGAGTTCTCCATATCTTATATTCTCACCAATGCTTGGGATTGTCAGAATTTTAAGTATTTTCCAATATAATGGTGATAAAATGGCAGCTCATTTTAATTTATAGTTTCCTAATTAATAGACTAAGCATCTTTTTTTTCTTTAGGAGACACCAGGAACTGAACCTGGGACCTACCATGTGGTAGGTGGGTGCTCAACTGCTTGGGCCACATCTGCTCCCCTAGGCATCTTTTAATACGTTAATTGGCTATTCATTTTTCTTCCTCAGTGAATGTTTTTAATTATATTTTCTGTCCTTTTTATATTGTGTTGTTTATCTTTTTATTGATTTGTGGGGAGTCTATATATTCTGGATACTAATCTTTTGTCAATTACATGTATTGAAAACATATTTTCCCCATCTGTAACTTATCTTTTCACCTTTTAATGAGGTCTTTTACTATACAGAAAATTTTCATTTCAATTAGCTAAATTTAAAATATATTAATCTATTTTGAAATACAATGCATACATATAGCTCAAAATTCAAGAGGCACAAAAGAGTATATGGTGAAAAGACTCCCTTCTATTTATCTTCCTCAGTCAGCACTTCCTCTTGGTATCCTTCCAGAATTATTTTATGCACACAAAAGTAAAATATAAATGAATGTTTTCACGTTTTTAAACAAAATATTAGCATACTATATATTTTATATATATACATTGTTAGCATCTTTGGTCTCCCCACCCCCCTTACTATATATCCTGAAGATTGTTACATATCAGTACTATTCTTAAAGGGTTTCCTGATTTTTTACAGCTCCATAGTATTCCATATATGAACATATTATAATTTATATTTAACTAGTTCCTTACTGATGAATACTTAGAAGTTTCCCATCTATTGCTATTACAAGCAATGTTTCACTGAATATCCTTATTCCTTTATCATTACACATATGTGTGTATCTATCTAGGGAACTACATCCTTAAGGTGGAATAGCTTGATCAACAGGGGCATGCACATCTGTAATTTTAATAGATATTTCTAAGTTCCATCCATAGGGGTTGTAAAAGTTTTCTTTCCCATACGATTGTAAAAATGAGATCCATTTCCTACTTTACTGACAATCTCATACATCTGGATTTTTACCAGCATGATAGGTGAAAAATGGAACCGCAGTGTGATTTTAATTTGCATTTCTGTTACTATTAGTGATGTTGAACTTATGGTGCAGAAATCTAACATTTTTAGATTAAGACCACCTGTGTACACTTTTCTATGATCTGTCTGTTCATATTGAATTTTTGGTATTTTGTTGATCTGCAGAAGTTCTTTATTTGTGAATTTATCTCTTTGTCTGTGATATGAGTTGTAATTTTTTCCCTCAAGATGGTTCATTTGCTTTTTGACTATACTCCTGGTGTTTTTCTCCCATGCATATAGTCAAATTGATTTGTATTTTATGTTATTTTTGGAGCTTTCTCTGCCTTTGATAGATTCTTCCCTACTCTGATATCATCAAAATATTACATTTTCTTTTTTAATTTTAATATCTAGGTCTTCAATTAATCTAAAATTGTTGTGTACGTTGTGAAGTGAAAAAGCAATTTCATTTTATTTCCCACATATGTAACTAGCTGAGCAATCACTATTTAATGAATAATCCTTTCTGTCTCAACGGATTGGGAGTGGTACTTTTGGAGATGGTCAAGTTTCCATGTACATGAAGATCTATTTGAGTTCTCTATTCTAGCCCATTGGTCTGTTTCAGTGCTTCACAACATTTTCACTTAATGAATATATAGAAAATGATCACCTTTGTTTGATACATTGGAATAAAGGGAAGAGGCTGATAGTCATCTAGGGCCTTCAGCCACTCAACACTCCCCCTAACCACCCTGAGAGCTGACAGCATCAGTATCTCAGCACATTTTTAAAACACAATCTAGGTGTTTCAGACTATTTACCTTAGTACTAAACTGCTTTATTTCTATAATTAGTAATAAATCCTGATATTTGTCCAGTAATACAAGTCACTCCTCTTTGTTTTTCTTCAAAATTGTATTAACTACTTTTTGTCCCTTTGCTCTTCCAAAAAAAATTTAAAATCAGGTTAATTTATAGATTGATTTTGGGAAGCTTGCAATCTTTGTGATATTGGCTTCACATCCATGAATGTGGTATACATCATTTGTTCTTCGTCATCTTTTAAGGTTTGCAATGAATTAAAATTTTTATCCTAAAGATATAAAAAATCTTTTGCTTGAGCTGTTCTTAGATATATCATTGTTTTGTGGACATTGCAAATGGTACCTTTTTTCTTTTGTTTAAAGAATGAGTAGAACATCATGATAATGATAATGATAATGATATAGTAATAATAAGCAACTACCACTTATATAGCCAAGCACTATCCTAAGAATCTTATATATTTAAATTCATTTGATTTCCATAAAAACCTCATTAAGTAGTTCTATTATTATCTCCATTTTATAGATGAAGAAAACAAGGCACAGAGAAGTTATTAAATTTATACAAGGTCACCTAGTTAGTAGATGGCAGAGCTGGGACTCAAGCCCCACCAGTCTGGCTCCAGAGAATGAGTTTTTAAAAATCCAAAATACTACATAGTCACTTATGGTAAAACCTCTGAGGAAGAAGTTAGGAAGAAAGGTGGCACTTAATGATCACACACTCTGTCACATAGATTGGACCATCTGTTTTTAACTCTCACTTAAAGTTCAGAACAATCCTGTGCAGTGAGGATTATTATCCCTGTTTTAAAAATGAGGCCCAGAGAGATGCAGTAACTCACCAGGGTTACCTTGCAGCCTGGTCATGGAGTGTGATAAAAGCTTAGCCTTTCCACCTCCAAATCCTCTGTAGTGCAGTTGTGCCCATTGTTGTCACACATTGGGGAGCCAGTAGAGTCACTCTCTTTGACTCAGTAGTAGTCGGTTTACTGACCCCAAACCAATGCCAACCTTCCAATGCTAAGCATGAGGATTAAATCATGTGCCCCTCAAAGATATGTTCAAGTCCTGACCCCCAGTCCTGGAAATGTAAATTTATATGTAAACAAGATCTTTGAAGATGTTATTAGTTAAGGTGAGGCCAAAGTGAATCAGGGTGGGCTTAATCCAGTAAGACTGGAGTCTGTATAAGCAGAGGGCATTTGAACAAGATAGTAGGAGACAGACAGGGAGAGAGATGGCCATGACAAAGGCAGAGCCTGAGTTACGGCAAGCCAGCACCAGAATGTTACAGGCTTCCAAGAAAGCATGATTCTGCCAACTTTCTTGATTTTGGACTTCTGGCTTCCAAAAATCTAAGACAATAAATTCCTGTTGTTCAAGGCAACTGGTGTGGGGTTTTTGTTAGAGCGAACATGACAGCATGTAGGAAAATGAAGCATAAAAAATAAAGTGCCTCATCTTTATAAATATTTTCAAAACATTGTCAAACCTTCACTATCTGTAGAAATTAATGAAGAGTTGGAAGATAGTGGATAGACCTTCCTCCTGGTTCTTGGAGAGATGAGCTCTATCAATCAATTAACAAACATGTAATGAATAGCAATTGTGTGCGGGATACTAGGTTCTCCGCGCACTTGCTGCAGTGCCTGGTTTCTGTACTGTAGCTGCGCAGAGGATATGCCAACCACAGGAGCCTGATCCCACTAGAGGTCGTGGTCCTGGGAAAGGAGGAAAGAGGCTCCCCAGAGTATCTCGGCCATGACACCTTCTGCCCACAGCTATCCAGGCTGACCAGAGAAATGGTCTAAAGATATGTTTAAAATCACAGGTCTCATCTCTGGAAAGCAAGCTCTATTGAAACTCTTAAATCTCATGTTCTCCAAACAGAACTACAAGATTCTGGCTCTAAAGTTTGTGTAAATAATATATATATCTACATATATTTTTACCAAATACAAAAGTAAAATATAATTTTATAGAAAATCTGGAGAAAATAGGAAGTCACAAAAAGCCTCCATAATCCCCATAGCTGGTGTCTCCTGTAGCTAACATCTTGTTTTATACTTTCAGACTTTGGAGATAGACGAAAGTTAAATAGATAATACTGCTCTGTAATATTCTTGACTTAACTATTGTTTTCACTTGACAGAAACAACTTTCTAGCTCAAAAAAAGTTTTTTCCCATGCTTTTAATGGGTGAGTTAATAACTCATTAGTGGATGTATTGCATTTGGTTTATCCAAACCCCATTCTGGGATATTTAGGTTGTCCCTGATCTTCGGTTGTTATAATCAATGTTGAGGGGGAAAATCCTTGTAGCCCAATATTAATTTCCTTGGAATAAATTTACAGGAGTGGAATTTCTGGGCTAATGGGCGCGCAAGGTTTTAGGACTTGCTTTGAGGCTCTTCAGCGCCGCAGGCTGCGACCCACATGACTGCTCAGCAGAATTCCCAGCAGCTCTGGTCTCCACGGCTGAAGCTACAGTCTAGGCTCACCCCTGCCGGCCTGTCACAGTGGGATCCTCAGCAACCAAACTCTCCTCAGCTGGAGAGCTCTTGGTTCTCACCCCAAAAGGAAAAAAGACAGAAGTCACTATTAGAGAAAAGGTAGGTCTTTCCAGAGTCCTCTGAGCTTAAAAACTTATGCCTCCAGGTTGGAACCAGTTCTGAAAATCTCCTTGAGATATGTTTGGGGGAAGAACCAAGATGAAACTGCCTCTTGAAATGAAATTACCAATTTAAAGAACGGGGTCAAATAATTCCCAGTCACTGGCATTCTATAAAATACTGGTTCTGTTCTAGTTTTGTTTGGAGGCCAGTGTGATATTCCACTTCTATTAGCTTAAATATATTTGGGCCACATTATACTAAATATATAAGGTGGCTGATGTTCATAGCCACATAATTCACAATTGTCAAATGTGGAAGCAACCTAAGTGTCTACCAAGAGATGCACAGGTAATATACATACAATGGAATATCATTCATCTATAAAAAGGAAAGGAGTTCTGATGCATGCTACAATATGGATGAAACTTGAAGACATCATGTGGAATGAAAAAAGCCAAATATAAAAAGACAAATACTGTACGATCTCACTGATACAAAATAAGCAGAATAGGTAAATTCAAAAAGTCAGCGGAAACGGATGTGGCTCAAGAGGTTCGGCATCCGTCTACCATATGGAGGGACTGGGGTTCGATCCCCAGGACCTCCCAGTAAAAAAAAAAAAAGTCAGAAACTGGAATACAGGTTACCAGGGGCCTTGAAAAAGAGACTTATCCTCTTTGAGTCTCAGTTTCCACATCTGTAAAATGGGAATAAGAATACCTACCTCACAGGTGATTGCAAGAATTAAGGGTAAAAACAAAGTTTGTGCAACTGAGTGCCTAGCTTAGAATAGATACTTAGAATATATTAGTTCTCTTTTTCTTCTCCTAATTCAGCAGCAAATCTGGTTTGGTTCGTATGTTGTAAATATGGAGTCCATTCTAAGCATTATTTTATAGTTTTAAGATCATTCACTATCTCAAATTGAAGTAGCATCTTAATCCAATTATGTATTTATTGCAATAGAATGTAAATAAGGTGGTTTTTTTGCTTTTAAACATCTTTTAATAATTATCAAAATAAATGAAAGATATACTATAAAAAGTAGTTCTTTGTATCTTGCCCTTTTTTATCCTTCCCTTTTGACTCCACAGTTAAAAATTACAATAACAACATCAAGAACAATTTTTACTAAAACCACTAATGGATATTTTTTAAATATCTCAGACTCTGGAACAGGTGCTAGAGAATAAACATTAAACATATCAGTATAGAAGGCTCTGAAGTGTATTATGTTAAACAACCTTTCATTTGTCTCATTAAATCTATCTTTTATCCAATTTAGGCAAAGATTCTAGCAAGATATGACATCTGTTATATGAGTGGTTCATAAGTGGGGGTGGTTGTACTTCTGAATCTTGTTCACATCACCTTCTGTGCATATTGCCTAATACATTGATGTCCTGGTTTTGCTCTCTAAGAGGTTACCAGCTGGTGCTTCCAAGTTTACAAGAGAAACACACATGGAAATCTTGCCCATGTAACTAGCCCCATCATTAATAGAAACATGACATATTCATATGCTAAACAGATTATAAAGAAATAGCATATTATATGCAATTAAAATAGAGAAAAAATTAAGCCAAATTCTGTATAAGTATTTTAAAATTTCATAGTAAACAAAAATCTAAGAGGATTTTCCCATATTTCCAAATAAGATAATGTTGAACATATTTTATCATG
>JAQZBX010019855.1:0-33462 GCA_029593785.1 Cabassous unicinctus
AAAAAAAAAAAAAAAAAACACAGAGGTGGTATATGGGAAAAATACATGTAATATAAACTTGGACTATGGTTAATAGCACTATTTTAATATTCTTTTAATATTCTCTCAATTGTAACAAAGATACTACACTAATGCAAAGGGTCATCAATAAGGGGGTATATGGGAATGCTGTATTTTTACATGATTTTTCTGTAAAACTAAAACAATAAGGGGGTATATGGGAATGCTGTATTTTTACATGACTTTTCTGTAAAACTAAAACTTCTCTAATTAAACAATAATAATTTTTAAGTTTATATACTGTATGATATAAACATCTTCTTCTGCCCCATAAAAATCATCAGTAAATTCTGCAATGCTCACTAATGATGCATCATGCTCAAAGAGAATGATGACAACAAACATACAGGTTACAAATATTGAAATATAAGAGAAAATCATAATCAATAATTGGTTTTGATTTGAAGCATTCAAAGTGAATATGGTCATAAATTATTTTCACTCAAAATTAATTTTACAAAAATTAAATTTTCCCTATTTATGGATGATGTTAACTTCTGCATAAATTAGTAAAACTTTAGTCATTTAGTCAACATATTTGTGCAGAAGAAAACATCATCCATAAATCCCAGAGACTCTGGAAAATGTTTCAGGTATATTTAGGGGGAAAATCAGAATTAGAAAGATTGTAGTGGTCAAGTTAAAATGTGTGGGTGAATGAGTGGGGACTCAAGGAACGCATCATATAATGTAACTGATCTGAAGGCTGTAGAAAGGATAAAATTTTAGACCTAGAAAGGTCTGTGGGGGATTTCGTTCAAACTCCTTGTTTTATAAAAAGGAAAGCTGATGTCCAGAGGGAGCAAGTGCCTTGTTCAAGTTCCCTGTTGTAGGTTAGATTTCCTAGGAACCAGACTCTGAAATGGATGGAGATTTCAATGTAACAGTAATTGATAAGTGGTCTCAGTAACAATACCTACAATGGGTAAGGAAATCAAGATTGGGCTAAGGGAGAACTATAATGCAGTTGGCAGTAGAGGTCTCAACAAATTCTATGGGACACTCTGGAATTAGATGACCCTTCTAAAATGACCTGAATTGAGGCAAGGAGGGCTGGGCCTTTTTACCTGCCTCCACTTACTGGTCATAAGATGAGAACGCTCTCTAGGGAGCAGGTGATAACTAGGGCAAGGCAGCATCCTTTGGCCTTGGCAGGACAATTCCTGCAGAGGACACAGCTGTGAGCATCATCCTCCAAAGAATGGGGAATCTGGGCAGCCCAGTGCAATGTCTACCTCAGGCACACTTCTAATTGGAATCATCCTTTGGCCTAAAATCTTGGTATCCTGAGCCGTTGACTAATGTTTTGTTAATGTGTGTGTGTATATGAATGTATGCACTCAAAGGCATGTTTTTTATAAATTTATATTTAAAGAAGTTTTAGATTACAGAAAAGTTATATCAAAAATATGGGGGAATCCCATATTCCCCACCCTCTCTCCCTCTCATATTTTCCTTGATTAATAACATCTTGCATTAATATAGTACATTTGTTACAATTGATCAACAAATTTTGAAGCATTACTACTAACCAAGGCCTATAGCTTACATTATGGTTTACACTTTGCACCATACAATTTTATAGGTTTTGACAAAATGTGTAATAGCTGTATCCATCATTGCAATATCATGCAGAACAATTCCAATGCCCTATGTTCCACCTATTCTTCCCTTCCCCGCCCCTCGGCACCTCTGGTAGCTACTATCTTTATATCAATGTTACAAGTTCTTCCATTACTACAATAATAACAAGTCTACCTTGGTCCATGTTTGCATTACCCCTTACATTTGCTCATTCTTCAGTTTTGAGGATTTGGGGATGGTGATGCCCAATCTGCTTCAGATTGAGAGGGGGTTTAGATATTATGGGTCATATGGAAGGAACTGTTTTGCTTACAGCTGTAGATACTCTTTGCATTTTGGGGTAGGGGTTGTCCAACATCATCATTTTCTTAGTTGTCCTGGGCAAGTCCAATGAACTGGAAGGTAGGTGTTTGCTGCAACATTGCTGAGATTCAAGGTTCAGCCGAACAGACTGAAGACTTAAGTCTCTGGGACATATATTTAATGGGTATAGTGCTAATTATAGGTTTAAATAAAAGGGGTAGAAAAATCATGTGTAAGGAAATTATAAATGAGTCTAACTCTGATACTTTGGGGGGATAGGTTATGATATATTCCAAGGTAAGGCCCACCACTGGGGTACTGATTTCATGGGATTGTCTGCCTTGCCTATAGTGTTCAGATGTCTCTAGAGCCATCAGGATCACTGCTGCTTGAGGCACTGTTTACTGTGGCAGTTAGTAAGAGCCACCAGAGACATGCATAAGCATAACCTCTGGAATGACCTCCCAACTCACTTTGAAATCTCTTAGCCATAAAAATTCTTTTGTATTTAATATTCCCCCTTTTTGGTCAAGGTCTTTTTCCAAATGCATCACTGGTTGGTGTTTGGTAATAATACCTTGGTGCCAGGGAGACCCATGCCCAGGAGTCACGTCCCACGACAGGGGGAAGGTGGTGAGTTTATTTGCTGACTTTGACTTAGAGGCCACATTTGAGCAACAAGATTTTCAGGAGGTAACTCTTAGGCAATGAGTATTATTACAATAGGTTTCAATTTTATAAGAAAAAGTTTCAAAAGTACAAGCATTAATACAAGGGTTTGGTGTATTGGTCTGTTTTCTTTAATTAGGCATTGCCTATGTACTCCAGAGATTCTTGCCATTCTATTAAAGAATGTAGCAGGACTCCCCAGGATGGGAATTTAATATTTTGTTGGTTA
Organism: Cabassous unicinctus; assembly: GCA_029593785.1. Taxonomy (NCBI): domain Eukaryota; kingdom Metazoa; phylum Chordata; class Mammalia; order Cingulata; family Chlamyphoridae; genus Cabassous; species Cabassous unicinctus. The sequence continues at coordinate 2,846 of JAQZBX010019855.1, forward strand.
TTGTGTGGGTCTCCTCCCACTAAGATAATACCCTATGACCGCCTGACATATTCATATTCCATAAAGGCATGCCCCAGGTGCATCCTTCCCCATACATCCTCCCACCACCAACATCCTGTACCAGTGACCCTCCCCTGCCATAGTTGCCAAAAGAACACTCCCACAATTGCATTCTCAACCAGAGTCCTCTACCTCCCAAGAGTTTACCCGTTCCTTCCTCCAGCCCTTCCCCCAACTCTGTGGATAGCCCAACCTACCCTCCCAACCCTGTTCACACTCACACTCCATCATCAACCACCCCATTCACATCTCTGCACCACCATCACTCCCATCCAATGCCAAACCTCCCTCAACCATCTTATCATAGATTCTACAAGCATGTTTCAAACCATTGACTCAGTAGAAATACCAATAACCAATAACCAAGGATATATTATTTTCCTACTCTAGAAGAATGCAAAAAGAAGTTCCCATAAATCAAAATGATACATAAGCACCTATTTAATTTCTGTTACCAAAATATTATGATCAATAAAAAATAGAAGAACATTTTGACAGTACTAGCATGAGAATAAGTGAAGAGGGAAAATATGATTTCTTTCCTTCCCTCAGGAATTTCATAAATCCGTAGAGGCAACAGTTGGCATCAGTTTGTTTGATTGCCATAGGAAAGTAAGAGGCATGAAATATTCTTGTTCTTGCTTTTACAGCCTGTTCTCTGACTTGCTGTTTATTTATTTTACATGGTAGCATCAACAGCTTATGCATCAACTTATGACTACTGTTTGTTCAATTTTAATAAAAATAAATGTCATCCAGCAGTCTGAATCTCTTTGCCAGGACAGATAAAGCCCAGAAATAAGCTTTCATTGGGAAAATGCTGCACAAATCTTCATGTTGGCTCATTTATTAGGCATCTGTCTTGATATGCTCCCTCACAAAATCCACTGTCTTATAAACCTAAAGTGATGAGTGGTGAACAAATAAGTGGGGTAGGGAGAAAGTGGAATGTCATTGGGTAAAGTCTCCACTAAAATTTCAAAGAAGAAACTATTGTCAAAGTTAGTGTTTCCAAGTTTGTGAATATATCTGTAGTTAATAGGATATGAACAGCAGATTTGTTTTGTTTTGTTTTAAGGCTTATCTGTTTTTATTCTCTGTGGTACTGATTTTCTTCGAGATGCACTCAAACAGTGAAAAACTAAGCCAATTGAATTTGGGGATGAGAACATTCTTAATGTAGCAAATTCACTGATTAACTAAAAGGCCCCATAGCCATCTCCTTACCAGTGTTTTCCATTAGAAAATGTGTGTAGACTTATTTTAGTCTATATCTGCATCAAAATTACTACACATTAAATTTGGCACTACTGTATAGTACGACTTTATACCCATACATGTTCCCAAATATGTGCTGGGGAAGTCACAGACACACCTAACACCCATCTCCCAGCCCTCACATTACCCACACCAACCTTTCTTTTTCTGTTGTGTGTAGAGGTTTCAAAATGTTTCATTTTCACAGCCTGGAAAGACATTCAGTCCAATGGAATGACCTGACCTCACTTTGAACCCAAAACCAGGAACAATCAATTCCAGCTGCTTGCCAGGATCACTTGGTTTTTGTTCAGTGGCAGGGCCCCACCTTCAGGCAGTAAAGACATCTCTTACCTCCTTTGTGTGCAAAGCCTCCATCCACTGACCCTGACCCAGATGGAGCAACCATGTTGGGATGCCTGCTCATTTGGACACTTTGCGTTGTATATAAAGTGGTCATTTGCTGAAAGCCTTTGCTGTGCCTGAGCCTGTGTCTTCACGACGTACCATGTAGCAACTCTCTCCACAGATTTTGTCATAGTGAGCAAGGTGCACAGGGAAGTATGGAGTGGGTTGATTCTTTGGCAGTTCTTTCCATCACTTCTTGTGCTTATTTTGCACAGGAGCATCTTAGGCGACAAAGGACTCATGGATTTATGGGCTAAAATGAAGAGTCACACCCCCCCGACCCATGGCTGGGGCTGGTATGCCCCACTGCAGTCTCTGTCCTTTGTGGGAAGGGCAGTGATAAATGGGATTTTTGAGACTCGCCCCATAAATGCCAGGGAATTAGCTAGCTGGTTCTACACTGAGATCAGTGAGGCTTGGGTTTGCACTGCACAGCATACACTCCCCCGGCTCATGGCCTCTTATATCTTCTCTCATTCTGCAACTAGGCACACCCACACTCAGGCCCAGACTGATCATGAGATTAGTGTGAGGCTGGTCATTTTCAGGAGACCAATAAAACTGAAGAAGGGGACCCAGAGGTAAAATCAAAAGTACAAGCTTTTATGGAAAAATATACATATACTGAGTATGAAAGATGAATATGGGCAGAAGTCAGGAGAGAATCTCTTCTCATAGCTGTTCCAACTTTACAATGAAGGTGCCACTACCACCCTGATCAACCAGGCAAAATAGAGGGATCTTGGCCATCTTGCATCCAACCTTATGCCGCAAAAAAATTGTTAGTTGGAGTTAAGGGAGGGGCAGGTGGCAAGTGGGGAAGGAGAGGCTGATGGTCCAATAGTATCCCCCTCCTCGCTCTGAAGCCACAGCCTGTTTGACTGAATCCTTCAGAGAATCTGTTGAGCATATCCCACACTGGGTGACAACTCCCCCTAAATTCAAACTAAGCTTTGGACTGTCAGGGAGAAGGCCAGAGGTCGTGGCACATTGCAAGAAATGGGTGTCGCTATTCCATCCCAGTTAGAGGGATATAGTCCCTCACCAAATTCCCATTTCATAGTGGGGCATTGATGATTTTATTAGAAAGGGGCCTCCTGAATGGTGAGACAGGCCAATTCTTTTGAGCGAGTTTATCATACCCTCCCTGCTTGGGGCAAGGGCTTCAATACTAGGAGGATGGCTGCTATGGTAACTGACTAAGGAGCCAGACATGCAAGCATAGGTGCCTGTCTGTTAATGCAGCAAATCCTGAGACCCGCAAGATGGGTCGGTAGCCATCCCTTCCTCTTGGAGCCCCCGCTTGCTTAGCTATGTTCTTCCAACTATGAGAGCAAAGGGTGCCAAAGGACGGGATCTCCAATGGAGAATTTTGGGAAAAATATAAAAAAGATGGAGGGCCATGGGCTGGACAAGGACAGTCTGCCCTCCCAAAAAATCCCTGGATACAGGCAGAGAAAGAGACAGAAGATCCTGAAGATCTCTGTATTTCCCTTCAGCCCTAACTGACAAGCTTTGCCCCCAGGAGGGACTTCTTTACACAGATTTGACAAAATTGAAAAGGGCCTATGGCTGGGGCCAGAGGACTCATCTACCTCCCAGGGACTGAAGGTCATATGCCCCAGTGCAGGTACAATTTGGGAACAGCGAACAAACCTTTATGGCACTTTTGGATAAAAGAACAAAAGCCACCATCATTCTGGGAGATGCAGAAGGCAGGGAGGGATAGCGAATAGCATTGGGAGGTTTGGGGCATTCCACAAGGTATGGGGATGGGAGGTTACCGCCAGCCTATGGGTTGGTCCTTTTGGCCCTTTGGCCACCTCTGTGGTAGTGTTTTCTGCCGAAGAACGCATCATAGGGATTGACATCCTCCACCACTGCATGTCCCAGTGATAGCTATGACAATATGCTCCCCTGTCCTCACTGCATTATCCATAGTGGGAATACCACCTCCCTAGTGGAGAAGAAGGAGGACATTACAGAACTAATGAAGGGCACTTCACTATCTCTGTGTATAATGGCCCGGTGTGGCCAGTGAAAAACGTGAATGGAGTGCGGCAGCTCATTGTAGACTATCAGCTCTTAAATGCAAAAGTGCCCCCATTGGCACCCATCGTTCAAGACATTGTGACTCTCACAGAAGCCATTATGACCTCCACCAGTGTTTAGTATGTGGTCCTTGATCTGGCCAATGCCTGTTTCTCTATTCCACTGTGGGAGGCCACACATATCTCCAGAAAGGAAGCCCAGCAGTCGACTAGGCTGTTTGCATATTGGTGCCAGCATATTCCTCATCTCAGTACTTGCCTGGTATCCCTATACCAGATGACCCACAAACAGTACTTTCCACTGGGGAATGGAAGGGGAGCAAGCCCTGCAATAGGCAAAAGCAGCTATTTAAGTCACCCTGCCTCTAGGAACTTCAGAGGCTGGATCTCCATTCTAGCTACAGATTTTTGCCACCCTGGCCCATGCCCACAGGTATCTCTGGCAGAAAGGGGTAAAGACTCCTGAGTTTTTGGCAAGAAGGTCCCAGATGCAGGCCAGCACTACTTTCCCTGTAAGAAGCAACTTGTGGGATGCTATTGGGCCTTGGTGGAAAAGGAAAGGATCACTGAGAGATCTCAGCTCCTCCTGTGACAGAAATCCCCATCATGTCCTCGGTACTGGGTAGTGAGAACACTCAACTAGGCAGTGCCCAACAACTGAGCATCATCAAATGGAGGTAGTATGTTCAGGATTGTGCTCACCTGGGCCCCCAGGGAGTGACATAGCTACATGAGCAGGTGGTGGAGGCCCCGCTCATCAAGGATCCTTTTGCAACATCAAATGAGGGCCCTTTCCCCCTGCATTAACATCATGGGAACCCCAACTCAAGGATGCCCCACCAGATGCTCAGTGCTGGTTCACTGATAGATCAGCCAAGCTGAAACCACCTGGCATCCTTTGGGTAGCAGTCATTGTTCCCCTTGCCTTGAGCAAACTATTTGCCACCACTGGCACCAGAAAAATTGCCCAATGGACCAAACTGCTAGTGGTCCTCTTAACTGTGGAACACTCAGACCCAAACACCTATGGTTAATCTGCCATTTACCAATGTGAGAGATGTCAACTACAAGCCAGAGCCCAAAAAAGGCATTTAAGGACTTTTCCCAGAGAGGCCATACTGGGCTGCTCATAGCAAGTGAATTATATTGGCTCTGTCCTGCCACCTTAATGCATATCTTATGTCTTGGTTGCTGTAGACACTTATTCAGGCTATGGTCTTGCCTTTCTAGTTCATCATGTTAATGCGGTACATATCTTGGGAAAGCAGCTCTGTCATCCCTTTGGATACCCAGATGACATCTCTGACCAAGGATCCCACTTTACTGCACAATCCACTCAATGATGGTCCCAGACTCATGTAATTAAATGAACCTTCCACATCGCCTTCCACCCACAGGCAGCTGGTATTGTGGAAAACTTAATGACCACCAGAAGATGGAACTTCATTGTCTACTTCCTTCATAGATTTTAGGACAGTGATGGGACAAAACACCCTCTGGTTTTTTACTGTGCCCTTGAAAGTTCAAATCCAATCTGAGAATTCTCACTGGACAGCTCCTTTCAATTTATTATCCCTAGCACAATGTGATTTGCCTGTGGAGGTCCATGATTCTGGATTTGCCTCTTTTGGCAGATTATTGGCCCAGCTGGGAGTAAGCACCAAAAAACCATGGCTGACATTACTGAGTTCATAGCATGAGCCCTTCAGGCTCATCTAAAGTATTAGACTTTGTGACTAAAGTAGTGCTTGATAATCACACTGCGTTAGACCTCCCCTGGCCCAACAAGGAGGTTTACATGCTTCTTCTACACCACCTTCTACACCTTCTAGAGAAAGGGGAACAAGAGGTGACTAAAATCCAGTGGCAAGGCCACTGTCTGCAAAGTGTACAAGCATTCTCTGTGAGTCCTCTTTAGCTGGTTCCCAGAGGGTCAGGGGGCATGAATATAGTCATTTCTCCTGACAGGCCTGATCACCCTGCTTGGAGTAATGGTATGCATATGTGAAGTCTTCCTAGTGTGCTGCAGCCACTGGTGTTCCCAAATTTTACCGTCAACATTGTGGAGAGCCACGGGCAATTAGACCGAATCCGTCTCTGCCTTTGTGCCTGATGTGGGACGTGGGTTTATGCTGTGAAAGCTAATGGGGAAGATTAAGCTAGGCTTGTCAAGAGACTGAGGGGTGGGCTACTGGGGAAGTCACGGACATACCTGCCTGCCACCTCTCAGCCCTCATTTACCCCTCTCCTTTTCTATTGTATGCAGACTTTTCAGTATGCTTCCCTTCACAGCAGGGCATGGGAGCCACCATCCAATGAATCTGACCCAAGCAGTTACCCTCCGGGGCGGAGGGGGGCGGGGACAACCACAGTGGGATCTCCTCTCCTGCTCATTTGCATCCTTTGTGCTGTGTAATAAAATGGTCATTTACTGAAAGTCTTGTTGTGCCTGAGCCTGTGTTCCCATGATACACTGTGTAGCAGCTTTCTCCACAATATGCTATATATTAATCCTTCTAAAAATGACCTTACCCACATCTAGGGCAAAAGAAATGGGTTCAAGTAAGTAAAGGAAGCAAAATGGTGTACTGACATTTTTCATTCAGAAGATATTTTTAACTTAGTGATTTGACAGCCCACCCCTATATACAGGTGTATGTACCAATATACGCTTAAATATATGCGATGTGCATCTGATCCCTTTGGATTAATAGTAAAGCACAATTGCTCCATAGAATAAGAGAATCAGCAAGTGACTTAAGTTATATCAAGATTCTTAATGGGAAATCAAGAAGAGCAGGCATCAATAAATGATTAGGTGACGTTAGCACTTAAAATCAAGAAGCTGCACTGGCAAGTTTATTAGAGATTATTAAATCTTTTAGAGATCATCATTTTGCACATGAGAAAACTGAGACTAACTGAAATTAAATGAGTTATCTTTGGCCATTTGCCTATTTAAGTGCTAAATCCATGCATCAGGAAAACAATGGTCATAACCTTCTGCTAATATCCCTGGCTGCATTCTAAGATAGATGTCATCTATCCTTTCAGACTCTCCTAGTGATGAAGACGTAGCTGAGTCCTCAATTTTACATGGGCCACATATTCAGATGAGTATAATACATATAGTACTCGTTTCTAAAAAAAGATAAGTATTTCCCTGGCATATGGAAAAAATTATAAATAATAAGATGTTTCTTACCCCAATAATGATATTATTGCCACAATATGCACTCTTTTCTTTATTTACATATATTAAGGTACCTGATATTCCAAGATCACCTGATTATAAGAATACCAATCATAAAATATAATTTCTAGGGAAGTGGATGTGGCTCACGCAATTGGGCTTCCGCCTACCCCATGGGAGGTCCCAGGTTCATTTCCTGGTGCCTCCTGAAGAAAGCGAGCCGGCACAGCAAGCAGGCGCGGTGAGCTGATGGAACAAGATGACTCAACAAAAGAGACCCAGAGAGGAAAGACAATGAGAGATACAACAAACCAGGGAACTAGGTAGCTCAGGTGATTGAGGCCCTCTCTTTCACATGGGAGGTCCCGTGTTCAGTTCCCAGTGCCTCCTAAAGAGAAGACGAGCAGACATAGAAAGCACACAGCAAATGGACACAGAGAGCAGACAGCGACCACAAACAACGAAGGGGGCATAAATAAATAAAATAAATCTTTAAAATATATATATATATAATTTCTACATAGCACTTCATATTTTACACAATAGTTCATATACATTACCTTAGGAAACCCTTCAAAGGTGGAATTCAACACTTATTCATCCTTAAGTATTAGTTTAGAAGCCCTTTTGTCTGGGAAGTCCAACCAGATCTCTATAGACCTGCCATGTGCATTACAAGCAACTTAGCACACCTGTCTGTCTATTTATGTCATCTACATCTGAACTCTGTGAGAACAGAGACTGTTTTTATCTCACTCACCATTATATAGCCCAAACCTAGTAGCGGGCCTGGCAGACATTAAATACTAAATAATATAGCTTGAGTGAAAGAACAAACGAATAAACGAATGAACAAAAGATATTTTCAAAACACCTTGCGAGTGAAAGAAAAGAAGTTTGGAAAGTCAAGTGTTTACTTTAGAAAACAGCTCATACAGGTCAGGTTCTCTATGCAGCCTTTTCTTTCCTCCATTTCTGTATCAATACATTTTCTAAAACCTCAGCATTATGAAGGCTTCTGTGGCTGCAATTCTAATAGTGGTGTAGAGCAAAATGAGAACAGGGTCGGAATGTTGATGTCTTTTTCTTATATCTGGGCCATCTATAACATGGTTGTAAGTCTGAAACTGCCTGAAAGCTTCCTTTTAAGCTAATGGTACTGTTTCTATTCAACAGGAATACGGTTTGCTTTGGGTATCTTTTGTACCATAGCTGTATACATTACCACCCCTATTAAATGAACACAATACACTAGAAGAAAGATGATAGAGATTATCTCCTTCCTATGTCTTTGTAAACATCACAAAAGAGCTTGAAGGTCTGGAAACTAACAGACAGAGATTTTATCTTTCACAAAATAGTCACACATGCCGTTAAGCCAACTATACTCTGGAGGTCTATACTGATTTGTAATGGGAAGTAAAAGTCACATGGTCCTGGTCAAAATGTTGCTTTTTCAATCCCATGATAACTGATTAACAAAATAATTTTGTCACCACTTAAGCTAGAATAAAATGGCTAACAGAAATGTGGACTATAACTAACATCCAAATTTCTGTATCAAATAAATGATACTATTTTCCCCACTCCTTTTCTTCCTTTACTCAATCCTCCTCCCTGCTTAAGCCTTGCTAGGAATCATTTGTCATCCCTGCAAACCCAAATGGCTGACTAAAAATATATGTTTATAAAGTATTTGTACTATGTGCTGCCTCTTAGACTCCCTTGAAATAAAGCAGCCATAATCTCTGTGACAGTTGCTGTCACTAATGCTGATCATAAAAGCTGGTAAAGAGGCAGAGATACTGTTTTACCAAGCATTGCTATGCTCAAATGTCCTCTTTCTAATAAAAATCAAGGAAATTATTACTTTCTGAAAGCTCACTGCTTAACATTTGTATTTCAACCCTCTTCCACTGTAAGATTTCAGTGCTCCCCATGCTCTCCTTTCCCTTCCCAAGAAGCTGCCATTGTAAATGCGCCACACTTGAGTCCATGGCACTCTGAGCTGAAAGAACATATGTCCTAAATGTATAGTGGAAAAGTTGGTGTTTAGGGAGTAATGAAGCAAACTATAACTCAGACTTAGAGATAAATGCTCTTTGAGATGCCAGTTCCATTTATGGATATAATATAATTTGAAAAGCTTAACTATCTTCCCCATAAGAATTTTTACTCTCAAGATTTAGGTAAAAATAGTGGTGCTTCACTGTTTGATATGAATAATACCTTATTCTTACTCTCATTTATTTAAGTTTTATCTAACATGTTAATATAAATGAAGTCAAACAGCACAAAAAGTATGCAGCAATACGTTGCACCAATTGCTGAAATCATTGACATATAAATCAGCACACGATGTAGGGCTCCAAGAATATATTGTATTAAGTAGATTTAGCTTAATGCTTATTTAACACAAATGTATTTGGTAGAATCTGGCCTGATCACCATTTGGAAAATTTCATTCCCTCCAGGAAACCAGAGAGTCACTCAATGGAAAATATTCGTTGGGTATCTCACACACACACACACGTACACACGTGCACTGAATCATGCATATACACAGCTGCCTTAAACAAACAAACAAAAACCCGAAGGTCCAAACTAGGACATTGATTCCTACTATTTCAACACAGTCATATCCCCCCAAAAACAAGGTCATAAAGTTAACTCCACAATTTGTTTATTTCAATATTCTTTCTTTAACAAATGTTTATTGAACACTTACTGGGCAGAAGTTGCTTTGCTAGTTGTTAGAGATAAAATGGAGAACAAAACAGACTCAATCTATTCCCTTATGCATTTTTTTTTCTAGAAGTAGAAATTCAGGTAAGATTCAAACCAAAAATCAAAGTTACTTGAAAATGCCTTAAGCATTTTAAAGGAAATACAAACGATTATGTGTTAGAGCCCACTATCACATTCAGAGTCACATAGTCTGACATAATATAGTGACTCTGTGTGCCGTTTGTCTCCCCAGTAAATTTACCATCACTGCCCTTTCCTAATGATCAAAACAGTCAGGGTTAAGCCAAAATAACTTAAATAGTAAAACTTTATACTCAACTGTGTCTGAAATATTCTGGGAAGTGGAAAGAGGAATTGAAGAGTTAGGAAAGTAGACTCAGAAGACAAGATTGTGAACCTTTAGGGAAAGTGGGAGTGAATCCTGATGCATATAGAAACATTCCAGATAAAAGGATAAATGGATGGGTGGATGGATGGATGGACTGATGGAAAATAACCTCAGGAAAGTAAAGAGAGAGTCCATAATTTCAGCACATTTCAACAAATATTTACTGAGTACCTATATACAGATTTAGAGTTCAAGGGCACATAAAAATAGTAGTAGTTAACATTTGCTGAGAGCTTATTAAGTGCCAGGCCCTGTGCACTTTTACATACATTACCTTGCATAATGTTCATAACAACTTAATGTGATGGTTACTATTATGATCTCCATTTTATAGATGAGGAATTAGAAAGGATTAGAAAAATTAACTTGCCCCATGTCACACAGCTAACAAGTTGGGCTTCTAAGATTTAAATTAAGGCATTTATCCATTCTCCTACAACCTTGTTTTAATAGATTGTCTCAGGAAACTCACAATCTATTTAAGGAGGAAAGGTCTAGATAAATACAAGTAAGTAATAGGCAAGGTAAACACCAGGAGACACTATAAATACATATTACTGTATGTATTCAGATGATACTGCAAAAATCTGCATTTGCAATGCCCAAAGAGTCAATGACCACACACAGCAATGTATTCCAGGACTTCCCTTCTATGTTTCTGAAGTACTTTGTACATATTTCTATTACTGTTGTTTATTTACATGTCTGCCTCCTCCCATTGACTAAGGTTTCCTACAGGTAGGGGTCCCTTCCATAATTTCTCCCTAGCCCCATAACCTAAAACTGGTGAGTGGCAAATAATACTATAATATTACGATAAGTAATAATATGATAATAAATAATAAGCATTCAATAAACTTAATGCCACATAGATGTGACACAATAGCATGACTTCAATTTAAATGTAATAATTATAATTCAGCTCTAGAGTAAATTACTTTCTTAATGCACAACCACTTTTGACATGACAGGTATGGAGGTATTATTTTACTACATTTGCAGATACTATTACCATACTATAATGAATGAAAAGAAATGCTACAGCAGTTAATGCCATTAATATTTTCTCAACTATTGTGTGTGTGCCTATAAGGAGCCAGAGTAGAAATGATAAATACACACCACATGTGCTACTGCCTCCCTCTCCTACCCTGCAAGAGACACTGCAAATTGATCACAACATTCACTTCTTCTGAGCATGGACTTATCCTCAGAATCTTTCTTAGCATGAAATTCTAGCAAGTCAATTGACTGGAGCGTTAATATCAGTTTGCACCCACTTTTCATGCTTTATCTGGACCAAGTCATATAATTTTTCTTATCAGCAACCTTCTACCATTTAATACTTCTAGCAAGGAAAGAAAACATAAGGGTATTTCAGGGAAATCTTATATAATCAGGGTTCCAGATTTTATTTGAGCCAGCTGTTTCCCAAAAGGCAGTCTATAGACGAATGCTGATCTGCAACTGATTTTTCATGATTCTGTAAAAGGAAAAAAAAAAAAAAAACAAGTACAGAAAAGAAGAGGAAAACAGTCTAGATATTGTGCTGTGCTGACTGGCTGCATTAGAATCTCCTGGGTTTTGGTTTTTTGTTTGTTTGTTTGTTGTTGTTGTTGTTTTAGGTACAAGGACCAGAGATTGGACCCAGGACCTTGTATGTGAGAAGCCAGTGCTCAACCACTGAGCCACATCAGCTCCCCTGAGTTGGTTTTTTTCATTTGTTTGCTTGTTGTTTGTTTTTGGGAGGCCCAGGGAACCAAATCCAGGACCTCCCACGTGGGAAGCAGGCACTCAGCCATTTGAGTCACATCTGCTCCCTCCTGGTGTTCTTTAAATATGTAGATTCCCAGGCTTGACTCTCTAGGGAGTAAGTCTAAAGACTGCATGAATGTGTATACTACAATGCATTGTCAGGTTTAGGTACTGTTGAATGTACATGTGTGTAAGCTTTTGGATGAGAATATTGTTTTTTCTAAAACCTTGTCATTCTTAAGTTTTAGTTTTAAAATATCTCTCATTTATGAAATGATGTAAAAAGTAAATCGTTTTGAGGGTATTGTTTGTTAGAATGCTAACATCAACTCTTTATATTTGGCAAAATAAAGAATTGGGAACCTTATATAAGACTCCTTTTTCTGAAATTTTGGTTGTTTCTTAAATCTGTAAACCACAGCCTATTGGTACCCATCTCTCAGGTAGAAACAAGTCTAAGCATTTAGGGTGAAATGATGGGTGGGATAAGCTTGCTAAAAACCTATTTTAATAAGAAACTGAAGAACCTGTTGAATGATAACTCAGCCCAAGAGTCAAAAATGTCAAAAAAGACAAGCTTAACAAAGCAGTAAATCCTTCTGAGAAGTAGTGGGCGGGCGATTCCTGTGTGTGTCACACACCTGGCCCGGGTCCAGCTCATGCATTGTCTTTAAGTCTAGGTGCCAGGCAGTGAGGTTATGAGAAGAAAGGAAAAGAGAAACGTAGCAGGTTATAAGGTAAGAAACAGAAAGAGCCACGCTCTTTCATTAAAACTTCTGTGAGATATTACTGTTTGAAAACACCCTAAACAGTAGAGCACATAAAGGGCCACTAGGGAGCATTGGCACCTCAGGACCTTCAGCATACCTGTGACAGTGGCAGTCCCAGTGAGAGGAAGAGGAGTAGTGCTTGGCCAAATGGGCAGCAGTTGCAGATGGAGGATTCAACAGTGACTGAGAGACGGCAGTTCCTAGAAGCCGCAGCAATGTCCAGCAGCAACAATAACCCCAGCAGGTACAGTGGAGGCCAGCAGCCGTACCCAGTATGGGGTGGTGCTCAAGAAATCCCATGTGGTACTAAACAGTGTTCTCTGTGAGCATTTATAAGAGACCTTCCAGAAATACTTGGGATGAAAAAGGAGAGTTCTTTGTGACGTGCTCAAGACCAGCATTAGTAGACTCTGGCAAGTGTACGAGAGGTTTTGATACATACTATGGCTCGTACCCCATTTAAAATCTAAGTGTAGCCTGGGGAGCTGCACATTACAAAGGCAAGAAACCTCTATGAGGCACACAAGTAAATTCTGCAAGAGTACTGTCTTACAGTCCTCCAGGTTCTAAGTTTCTCTTTTGGTCATATATACACAGGTTCACACCAGCCCAGGAAAAGAAGAAATACCCTGACAGAAAAAGCATCAAAACCAATTCATGCCATGACCTGAACAGCCTTAGGGGAAACATTTTTCTCAACTACTAACTTCTAATACTAGCAATAAATAGGGGTGGCTGCTTGCCTGTCTCACAGTAATTCCCCATCAAACATAGTATATCACCTCAATTAGCCTGCCAGAAAGAGACCCTACTTTCCTAATCAAAGCAGTGGACTGATGGAACCACCTCCCTGACAGCAGCAATTGGTCCAAGGTGATGGCATTTGACCCCATCTGAATCAGATTTTTTCCCCTAGCTGTATTCAAATAGGAGCTTGGAAAGACTTCTCTGATTTTGTTTTGTTCGTTTTGTTTTGTTTTGTTTTGTTTTTCTGATTGAGCACCCATGCCACTTAGATAAGTTAATCTGTAGTAGGAACAAATGAGCTTGACACAGAAAAAGTAGAGAAGGGATATGAAGAGAAAAGTGTGCAAATGATGTTCACAGCCCTAGTTTCCATCTCGGAGGTCTTTGGAGCTACCATGTTTCCTGTTGCAATTCCTTTGACTGTGTGAGGTACTCTCAGTGACAATAAATCCCTTACTTTGAGTTGGGTTTCTGTCATCTGCAACTAAAAGAATCCTTGGTTAAGATATCAATTAAGATGTTTTCAGCTGTAAGTAAGCAAAATATCTACTAATAGTAGCTTAAAATCTAATGATATTTATTGTTAACATGTCTAGAGGTAATACCATGTTTAAAAATATATGCCATCAAGGACCAAGTTTCTTTCTCTCCTTCTACACTGTCATTCTCAGAGTAAAGGATTTTGTATCTAGCTTGTAGACTCATTATCACAAGGTGGCTGCCACAGCACCAGGCATCATATCCTTACATAATAGCATCAAAAACAGGAAAAAGAGAGTAGGGACAAATGAGCTCTGTCACTTATCAGGGAGGAAAATATCTTCCAGAAGATCCCCATCAGATATCCTCCTCCATTCCAGTTAGCTAGAACTGGGTGGGTTACATATACCTATGGCAAGTAAAGGGGAAAATGAAAGTCATGACTTACTTATGCTTCACAGTGTATTGCTAGAGTTGCATACTTTGCTAACAGAATTCTATTAGCCAGGAAGAAAGAGAAGTTGATATTGGGGTGAGCAGCCAACAGTGTCTATCCCAACTCTCCAGAGATTTAAGCTTTAAGAAATATAATTGTGGTCATATTTCAACCTGGATTCTTGTATGATTGAGGATGATGATGATAATAATAGTGACAATCAATAATTTTAACTCTTGGCTAGGCCACGTTTTAAGCACTTTTCTTAATCCTTAAAACACTTCATTGCAACCTCATAACATCCAAGGAGGTATTATTTTCACCATGTTAGAGATGAGGCAAATGAGACATCTAGAAACTAAGAAACTCACTTGAAGTCACTCTACTAGAAAATATGTGTTCAGCTTTGAACTCAGCAAGTTTGACCATGAAGCTGAAATTGTTACATTTTATTACACCACACTATTCTCTCTCCAAAGTGTTGAGAGGACATGGAGAAAAGGGAACCCTTGTACATTGTGGTTGGAATATAAAATGGTGCAGCTGCTGTGGAAGACAGTGTGTTCATTCCTCAGAAATTATGATATGACCCAGCAATCCCACTTCTAGGAACATACGCAAAAGAATTGAAAGCAGAGACTCGAACAATTATTTGCACACTGATGTTCATAGCAGCATTATTCACAATTGCCAAGAGATAGAAGCAATGCAAGTGCCCATCAACAGAGGAATGGATTTTAAACAAATGTAGTACATACATGCAATGGAGTATTATTTGACCATATAAAGGAATGAAGGTCTGATGCATGGATGAACCTTGAGGACATCATGTTGAGTGAAATAAGCCAGACAAAAAAAGGACAAATATTGTATGATCTTACTTATATGAAATAAGAGAATATGCAGATTAATAAAGTAATGAATAAGCATACAGGTCACTAGAGGCTGGGCAGAGGTGAGGAATGGGAAGTTAATTCTTATTTGGTATGGAGTATCTGTTTGGGGTGATGCAAAGTTTTGTAATGGATGGTGGTGATGAATGAAATTAACACCACTAAATTGTATAATTAAAAGAGGAAAAATGAGAAATTTTAGGATGTGTATATTAACAGAACAAAATTTTTAAAAAAATAGACCTGTACAACATAACACAAAGAGTGAACCTAACATAAACTATGGACTATATTAAGAAGCATAATTATAATAATATTATTTCATCAAATGTAACAAAATGATCATACTAATGCAAAAGTTTAATAATAAGGAAACCTGTGGGGAAATGGTATATGTGAACACTGTACTTTCTGCATGATTTTTCTGGTAACCAACAACTGCTCTAATAAAAAAAATCAAATGAGATAACAGTAGCAAGAAAATAGGAAGTTTTGTGCACAAGACAACTATTGCTAAAGTGTATTTCTCCCTTGGCTGACCTTGAAATTTTAGATGCCATATTTCCAAAAAAAATACATTAATTCTAAAATCTAGATCATTTTCCACTAACCTCCTTTCTGTTCCTTTCATTGTCACAAATGACAGGGTATAGAATTAGAAAGTCCTTTGTATGGGGAAACACAGCACAATTCAATTAATAATTTCAATTTCATTTGGCATTGAAGGTGTTTTAAAAATAGATGTCTTTATCTCAATGAAAGCAAGACCATTAAATGAAAAGAAGTCCCTCTGAAAATTGAGAACTCAATGGCACTAAATTAGTCAATGGATTTAAAATTACAAAGACTTAAGCCCAAGGAAGATTTTATAGTGTTTTATCCTGTGACTTTGGATAGGAAGCCTTGGGAGAAAGACAAAATTCACTGTAAAGAGGCATAAGAAGAAACTAAAACTTGAAAGGAAAAAATGTACTCTTACAATTGTAAAGAGACCAATGACATTGAACAGACGATTATCATTTTCCAAGCAGAGTGCATTAAAAACAGAAGGGCACAAAGTAAATTAAGAGTAAGCCAATCTAAAAGTTAAGTAAACAGAATTTATTAGAATTTAGGAAATCTAACTTTCCGTACTGAATGATTTGAATTGTTAGTCATACAAGCAAAGTTTTTTAAAAAATGAGTATAATTCTTGTCTCAACAGTTTCCTTTTAATTAACTCTCTGGTCTAACGTCAGCCAATTGTTTTCAAACGGTGATTAACTTCTCCATTGTGTGAACAGTGACCAAGCTGTGTCTGTACAGCAGCTGCCATTTCATACCTGAAAAAGCAAAGGAGATGACTCCTGCTGGATTGCTATAATAGCTGGGGAAACATAAAAATGAAAATGCCCTTGAATTCTTCAATAGACAATGTTAATAACTTCTTAGCCACATGGATGGCTTTTTCCCCTCCATCCTCAGTAGAAAAGGATAAGGGAACACGATTATCAACATAATCCTATGCATTAAATAAAACAAATTGCAAACTTAATGTTAAACAACCAAGGTTACTCATGTAATTCAATTCCGGTCAGTGATTAGAGAGTTAAGTGGAGAAAAAGAAGGCCGTTTGAAGTATCAATTTATTCATTCATATTAAGTACCTTAATTGTCCAAGCACTGGGCTAGGCAGGGATAGAAATCAGATAGGTTTGGACCTTGCTATCAAAATCGTCATAGAATCCACTAAAGATCAAAAACTATAACTCCACCTATCCTCTAAAACTGATAGAGAATTTTCCCTTAATTCATGAATCAATGTACTGCATTGACCATGCATGTGACCCTTTCACTCCTAGTTTTTCTTGGTTATAAAAGTGACATTTTCATATACCCGTAAGATTTCAAGGAATTGAAAAATCACTGAAATCATCTCCCTAACATTTTCCATGGAAAACCTCAGAACTAGCTGATTTTACTGATTCATCTGTCTAATGCATTGCTTCTACTCAGCACTGAAAGATGCTAATTTTAAAATAGGCCATCAACCATCTGGATGTCAATGTGACAGTTCAACCTATTAGCTGGTAGTTTCTATAAATCTAGAGATAGCCAGATGCTTGACATTTACTCACTAAAATATTTGAATGACTGAGCAACCCTTAATTGCCACCCTCAAAATTTAAATTAATGTAGAAACCAATTATCAAGAAATTCTTTTAACTTAAATCCCTTGTGCTATAACTTGAACCCTTTTTTCACTGTTTTGTTATGAAACAAAGAAAATAATGCCTGCAATTTTCTATTTCCTGGTCTTGAGAGGAAAAAAGGGTCTATTGATTAGTGTTGGTAATGTTTTGAAAGATATGATAGATGGTAACTCTACCATCTTATTGATGTATTTTTTTATTCAACAATTAATGCCTACTGTGGACCAGACACTATAATACATACTGGGGGTGAAATGTTGAGACACAGTCCTGTTCTCTTGGAGCTACTAGTCTTGGGCAGAGACAGATAAATAATCACACAGACATGTAAAACTGTTATAAAAGCCTAAAGCAACAGAATATGACCTCTTTGAGTAAGTCAGAGAAGTCTTCCTTAGGCAAGTGATCTTCAAGCTAAGAAAAGAATTTGGAGAACAACAGAAAAAAAAAGTGCTCCAAAAGTATTCCAAAAGTAAAAGCTTATGCAAAGGTCTTGTGGCGAGGAAAGCATGGTGTAAGGCAGTAGTTCTCCAAGTGTGGTCAAGGACCCCTATAAAAATGGGCAAATGTATTTTCAAAATAATATGAGATACTACTTGCATTGTTCACTCTTATTCTTTCATGAGTGTAGTGTGGAGTTTTCCAGAGGTTACATGACATATGATATTGCAACAGATTAAATGCAGAAGCAGAGAAGGATCCAACTGTCTTTTATTAAGCCAAATAGATATTAAAGAAATTTGTAAAGAAAATGTAAAGTAAAGACTCACTTCTCACTGCATTTTTATTTGGGAAAATAAAGTTAATTTTTGCTTATTAACACTAATGTAATAACCCATTAGTGTTATTTTGAATGGCTTGATAAATAAAAACTTTTTAAATTTCTTAAGTTTTCATTTCTGATTATTATAAAGGTCAAAAGATATAACACACATAAAAAAGCTCATTGGCACCCTCAAGAAATTTTAATATAGTAAAGGGAAGAGATCCTAAAACCTGAAATTTTGAGACCTTCTAGTATAAGGAAATAAAAAAAGGAAAGTGTGGCTGAAACAGAGAGTGGGGGCGATGACATGAGATGAGGCTGGAGAGGTGGGCAGATACCAGTCCATGAAGAACTTTAGAGATCATGGCATGGAATTTGTCTTTATTCTAAAAATAATGAAAAAAGAACCAAAGCACTTTAGGAAAGAAAGCAGTATCAGAGATGCCTTTTCAAATATTTCTTTGTGGAAAATTGGATGGATGCTATACTAAAACAGATGCAGAAAATTTGTTACAGTATATTTGGAGAGGTAAAATTGATGGTTCTTGCTGATGGATTGACTTCAGAAGGGGAGGGAGAAGAAAGGGTTAAGAATGGCTTGCTTGACTATATGGAGTATGGAGCAAATCCCACCGATAAAGAGCACCAAAAGAAAGCTAAGTTGGAAGAAAGTGGATGAGTTTGGATTATCGTTATGAGTTGCACATGGCTAATAGCTTCTTTCAATGTCCCAATAAAATATATATTTCAGTTATCTATAGTTGTGTAAAAAATATCACCCCCAAAACATAGGGACTTAATATGACAACCATTTATCTATTTATTTCCTCATGATACTGTGCTGTAAGTGGAGGAGACAGTCCTTTTTTTTTTGGGGGGGGGGGGGGGGGATTTCACCTCACTCACTAATGAGATATGAAATCCAAGGTGTCTTTACTTACATGTTTGTAGTTCAGCAGAGGTGGCTGTCTCTCCACATGGACTCGCTGGCAGGAAACAGGTCACTTTATATGAGGGCTCAGGGCTATAAGAGGGCAAACTGAAGCTGCCTGGCCTCTTAAGGCCTAGACCTGTGACAGATACAGAGTCACTTCTTTCACATTCTATTAGTCAAAAAAGTTACTTTGAGTTTGCCCAAATTCAAGGTGCCACCTCTTGATGGAAGAATTTGTGGTCTTCTTTAACCCACCACAATACATAGAAAAAGAGAAAAAATAAAATTTATACCACCACCATGTTGTCTCAATGGGTGGAAACCCACACAATAACTGATAAAACATTGAATTCCCATCCTGGGGAGTCCCTAGAGTACATGGGCAGTGCCTAGTAAAGGAGGACAGACCAATACACAAGGGGCTTGATATAGATGCTTGTACTTATGAACTTTGTTCTTGTGAAATTGAAAGCTAGCCCAGTAATATATATTGCCTAAGAGTTACCTCCAGAAGGCCTCCCTGTTGCTCAAATGTGGCCTCTCTCTAAGCCAAACTCAGCATATAAACTCGCTCCATTCTTCCTGGCATGGGACATGACTCCTGGGGATGAGCCTCCCTGGCACTGAAGGATTATTACCAGGTGCCAACTAGGGATGCATTTGGAAAAAGACCTTGACCAAAAGGGGGAAATATTAAATTCAAATGTGTTTTTATGGCTAAGAGATTTCAAAGTGAGTCGGAGGAGATTAAGCTTTTGATTGTCTCAGGAGGATCTCACTGACTGCCACAGTAGATAGTGCCTCAAGCAGGGGGCTCCTGATGGTTCTACAGACATCTGGACACTATAGTCGGGGCAGACAATCCCAGGAATTTGACACCCTGTCCGTGGGCCTTACCTTCGAATATATGATAATCTATCCCCTCAATGGATCAGTTAGACTGTTTTATAATTTTCTTACCCATTTCTCTCATGCCCCTTTTATTTGAACCTATAATTAGTACTATACCTGTTAAATATATGTCCCAGAGACTTAAATCTTCCAGCAGTTCATATGCCGGTTGAGCCCTGAATCTCAGCAGAGTTCAGCCAATACCTACTCTCCAGTTTATCAGAATTTCCCAGGACAACTAACAAAATGATGATGGACAACACCTATCCCAAAAAATAGAGAGTATCTACAACTGCAAACAAAACAGTTCCATCCATCCACCCCGTGGAATCTATGTCTCCTCTCAATGATAAGCAAAGTGGGCACCAAGACAGGACTGAACAAATATGAGGGTATGCAACTATGGACTAAAGTAAATTTATTATTATCCTTGTAATGGAAGAGCTTGTAAAGGCAGTGGTCACCAGAGGTTCTGAGAGCAGGAAGAGGGAAAAATAGGTGTAACATGGGGCATTTAGGGGACATTGGAATTGTTCTGCATGACATTGCAATGACAGATATAGGTCATTATACATTTTGTCGAAACCTATAAAATTGTGTGGGGCAAAGTGTAAAGCATAATGTAAACTATAGACCATGGTTAGTAGCAATGCTTCAATATGTGTTCCTCAATTGTAAGAAATGTACCACACTAATGAAAGATGTTGTTAATGTGGGAAAGTGTGGGAGGGGGAGCAAGTGGGGTATATGGGAATCCCCTATATTTTTATGTAACATTTATGTAATCTAAAGCTTCTATAAAAATAAAAAGTTAAAAAGTTACACAAACACTTTTAAAAAATATTTATACTACCCCTAAAAAGCAAATATTAGCAGAGATCAGCTACCTCTTGATGGAAGAATTTGTGGTCATCTTTAACCCACCACAATACATAGAAAGAGAGGAAGAATAAAATTTATACCACCTCCAAAAAGCAAAGATTAGCAGAGAACAATTTGGAGAAAGTATTTTAGTGATTCTTGGAGAATTCTGGAGAATCTTGGAGAAAGAATACATTAATCATAAAATCAACATATCAGACACCTGCTCACAGTTCACTGCCCATAGCTTGCCATCCCCACAAGTTACGAATTACCATTCTTCTTTTACTCTTGGCTTTCAAGTTCAGAGACACAGATCTCTACTCATCCAAAAATTAGACAGGTGTCCTTTTATTTTGCAGAGGTTGCAGTTAAGGGTCATCAGAGTACTGCTTCCCCTTTCTCTTCCCACCCTCACCAGCACACTGCTTATTTCCTTTCAATTCCCAGAAAACAGCACATTTTGTGACAATTGTGTGTCAGTAGGTGTGTATGTGAAATTGAGGAAGATAGACAGTAGTTCTTTGGTACCTAGAAACAGTGTCAGCTATATATTTTGTTAGGCCTGGCACAAAAAAGAAAATGTGGAGCCCTTTGTTCAGAAAGCAGAGAAAAAACGGACTGTTAAATGTACCAAAATATAAAGATTTTCCTTTTTTTCATGATCTCTCTCTCTCTCTCATCTCGTGTTTGTTATTTGTCATTCAATGTTATTCTAAGTAAAGAAAATTAAAATTTTAGATTATTAGCATAAGCTTTATTGTTCATTTTATATTGCACAGTGCAGTTTTAAATGCAAATATAAGAGCATTTAACTCATACATGAAATCACAAAAATTATACAAAGTATTTTGTTCTTGCCAGAATAGTAGAAGTACTTAACTATTTTCATTTCAATTCTTGATACATTGTCAATATACTAACATAGGGAACACAGGGAAATTATGAGTCAGAGATTCTATAATAGGGTTGCTTGCTCATTGGTGTTCCTTAGCACTCAATTGCCTTTTGTCTGCCCTTGAAGAAAGTTTCGGTTCAAACGAAAAGCATGAAATCTCCACTTAGTGTGGTAGGCTAAATAATGCTCCCCCCCTCCAAATATGCTCATGTCCTAATCCCCAAAACCTATGAATATTTTACCTTATGTGGAAAACGGGATTTTGCAGATGTGATTAAGTTAAGGATTTTGAGATGAGAAGTATGGTGATTTGAAGCTGTATGTCCCCAGAAAAACATGTTCTTAAATTTAATCCATCCCTGTGGGTAAGAACCCATTTTAAGTAGGATCTTTGGATGAGGACACTTCAGTTAAGATGTGACCCACCTCAATCAGGATGGGTCTCAATCCTATTATTAGAGTCCTTAATAAATGGAATGGAGAGAGAGAAAAAAAAACAGAGGAAGAAAGCCATGGAAGCAAGAAGCTGAAATCAATGAAACCGGGAAAAGAGGGGAGAGACCAACAGATGCTACCGTGTGCCTTGCCATGTGACAGAGGAACCAAGGATAGCTGGCAGCTGGTCTTCAGAAAGAAAGCATAATATTGATGATGCCTTGTTTAGACATTTACCCAGCTTCAAAACCATGAGCAAACATGCAGAGCAGGTGTAGCTCAGTAGTCGAGTGCTTGCTTTGCATGTATGAGGTCCTGGGTTCAATCCCCCGTATCTCCTTTTAAAAATTTTTTTAAAAAACATGAGCAAATAAAATCCCATTGTTTAGGCAGACCCATTTGGTCTGAACAGCCTAGGAAACCAAAATAGGGAGAAGGGGATTGTCGGAACATGGCCTACGGGTTACATATATAAGTCTTAACTCTCACTAAAACAACAAAGAAAAAGCCAGAGGCTGCTGTGGGGACCTGCTTTGGGACACAGCAAACCAGAACACTGCTTACCAACTCCCAGAAAAGTAAGGGGTTAGAGACACGAAGAAGCCAAAACAAGTAAAATCGTGAGTTATTAAACCTCCTGGCTGCCAGGAAGAGCTCCCCTCCCATACCCCCAAGATATTAAGCAAGGGTAAAACTCCTGGCAAATTGCATCTGAGAGTAGAGCAAACCTCTACCTCCACGGGAAGGTGCTCCGAGTCATCTAGGAGGGTACTGGACAGATAGGGAAGCCAGGAATAATCGGGGATTGCTTACCTTGGTGGCTGGAAGGGGCACACATACCTGGCCCTCAGGGCGGACAGACTAGGTGGAGACCCTAGCCCCTTCTCCAAACGGGAGTATGATGGCAAATTCCCTGCGAAGAAGAGGGGTCTGGAAGAGTGGAGAGTGATTTTTTTGCGGCAAGTTTAGCCAGCTGGGGCCCCCTTGAATATCTGAAGGGACCCCAACTCAACAGGGAAAGGGGAGGCGGATCGCCTCAGGCTGGCGGTCACACCCAGCCACCTAGGTAAAGAGAGGAATTACATCAGTGAGGAGGTAGAGACAGGTGACTCTCCAGATGACTTCAGGGGATCTAATCTGCCCGAGGGAAAAGGGGCTGATAGCCTTCTGAAAGGCTAATTAACCTAAGGGCTCAGAATAGTTCAGCAGAAGAATTCCTGCCTAGCATATATGAGGTCTCTGGTTTGATTCCTGGCTATTCCTTGAGAAGTAATTCACCAAGTTATCAGGCATCCAGCTGAAGCTTTATGAAAGGGAACATATAGACATTTTATTTGTATTAGCTTTTCTTGGCTTTCTTATTTAAAAAAAAAAAAGTTCATTTTCTTTTATTGCCCTTACTTTATTCACTAAAACCCAATTCAAAACCTGCAGAGGGCAGGATGCAGGGTGAGTGATTGAGGAACACCAGCAGCCTGACAAGATCCTTAGGGGTCTAAGAGAGAAGGCAGTTTTTCTGTGTGTGTGTGTGTGTGTGTGTGTGTGTGTGTGTGTTTTATGTCTCCTTTTTTTAAAAAATGAGTTACTGCTGTCTTGTTTCTTGCTTGTTTCTCTGCTTGTTTATTTTTCTTTCTTTTTTCTTTCTTTCTTTTGGTTACAGATCTAGTCTACCTACACGATTTCTTTTCACTCCATCTTTATATTTTTTGTTTTCCATTTTTGTTCTTTCATTCCACCTTTTTTATTTGGTCTCCAATTTTTCTTGTTTGTATTTCTCCCTCTCTCTCTCTTTTCTCTGTATACTTTCTCTTTTTTACTTTAGTTTTTCTCTCTTTTTTCTTTTCTTTTCCTCTCTTTTTGCCATTCCATCCTTTTAATTCATTCTATATATTTTTTCTCTATTCTGTTTCCTGTTTCATTGTTTCTATTCCACTTTCTTAATCTTATTCTTCTGTGCTTCTTGCTCATTAATTTTTCAATTTCCTAGGTCTTGTATGGCTGCTCTCCTACCTTTTACTATTGCTATTACTATTATTCCTTTTGTCTTTCTATCTCTTTCCTTTTTTTTTGGCCCCAATTTTTTTTCTTTCAAAGGAACATAGGCAGATCTCTCTCACAAAAAACGGCTGAGTCAGGGCAAGATCCTGCCCGAGTGAGCAGTTTTGGGAACTCATAAAGTAGGAAGCTTCAGGGCATCAATCTGGAGGGAGCTGGATGAAGAGATAAATTCCTCAAGGTGCTACTGGCTTGATTCTTGGTTGCTGTGTTTCCTCTTCTTTGATTTCCCCTGTTCTGTGTATACCGATTTTGTTTAACAGCGCTATCTCTTTTTCTACCTTCATCATTCTAACTTCTGCTTTCTGTTGTTGTTGTTGTTACATTCCACCTCTCTTTGTTTAGTCCTAAATTTTTCTGGATTGTATTTCTAGCTCATCTCTCCTGTTTTCTTTCTTTTATTAACTTTTTTCTTTTTGTCTTTTCTTTTCCCTTTCCCTCTCTCCTCATCATTCTGGCCTTTTAATTCATACTATATATTTTTCTCTATTTGATTTCCCATTTTATAGTTGATACCCCATTTTTTTTATTCCCATTATTCTACACTGCTTACATGAGTTAAATATTCATTTTCCAAGGTCTTATATGGTTCCTCTTCTAACAATTACTATTATTATTTCTATTATCCTTTTACTTTTCTTACCTCTTTCACTTTCTCTGGCCCTAATTTTTTCCTTCATGGGAACATAGGCAACAGAAATGAATTAGAATAAGGAGAACAAAGTATCAAAGAGAAAACTTAACACACACAAAAAAAACACCAATTAAATAAAACCCTAGAGTAAAGAGAAAAGCTAATCAACTGAATAAACCCATCAAGATAAAAAGATGGTCAGAGGGCAACAAAAAAATTATAAACCATACCAAGAAACAGGATGACATGGCCCAGTCCAATGAATAAGCTAAAAACCAGTAAGATATGCAGAACATCAAACAACTAATCAAAGCCATCCAAACAAATATCATGGACCAACTTAATGAAGTGAAGGAGGAGATCAAGGATATTAATAAGACACTGGAAGAACATACTGAAGAAATTGTAAACATACATAACAATATAATGGATATGATGGTGATGAATGGCACAATCCAAGAAATCAAAAAGACACTGGAAGCACATAACAGTAGATTTGAACAGGCAGAGGAAAGAATTAGTGATGTAGAAGACAGTACATCTGAAATCAAATATATAGTAGAACAGATAGATAAAAAGATAGAAAAAATCCAGCAGGGACTTAGGGATTTGAATGACAACACAAAATGCACAAACATATGCATTATAGGCATTCCAGAGGGAGAAGAGAAAGGAAAGGGGACAGAAGGAGTGTTGGAGGAAATAATGACTGAAAACTTCCCAACCCTATTGAGGGAGGTGAATGTACGTGTCCAGGAAGTGCAGCACACCCCAAACATTATAAATCCCAACAGGCCTACTCCAAGACATATACTCATCAAACTGTCCAATGCTCGAGACAAAGAGAAAATACTGAAAGCAACAGGAGAAAAGAAAACAATCACACACAAGAAAATCTCAATAAGATTAACTGCTTATTTCTCATCTGAACCCATGGAGGCAAGAAGGCAGTGGTATGAAATACTTAAGGTACTAAAAGAAAAAAACTTCCAGCCAAGAATTCTGTATCCAGCAAAGCTGACATGCAAAAATGATGGAGAGTTCAAAATATTAACAGATAAAGAGAAATTAAGTGAGTATGCCAAATAAGAAACGTGCCCTTCAAGAAATACTAATGGGAGTTCTGCAGGTTGAAAGGAAAAAACAGGAGAGAGAGAGAGTTGGAGGAGAGTATAAGAACAACTAAAAAGACAAAAAAAAAAGAAATAAAAACAACATATGACATCCATAAACCCAAAGAAAATATGGCTAATATAAGTAATTCCTTGAAAGTAATAACACTGAATGTTAATGGATTAAACTCACCAGTGAAGAGACACAGACTGGCATAATGGATAAGGAAATATGACCCATCTATATGCTATCTACAAGAAACCCACCTTAGACCAAGGGCTTCAATGAGGCTGGAAGTGAATGGCTGCAAAACCATCTTACAAGCAAACAATAATCAAAAAAGGGCAGGAGTGGCTATACTAATATCAGAAAAATAGACTTTGAATGCAAAACTACTATAAGAGACAAAGACAGACACTAAATATTAGTGAAAGGGGTAATCTTTCAAGAAGAAAGAACAATCATAAACATTTATGCACCTAACAGGGGCTCCTCAAAATACATGAGGCAAACACTGGAAAAACTAAGTGGAGAAACAGATGGCTCTACAATTATATTCGGAGACTTTAATACTCCATTATCACAATTAGACAGAATATCTCGACAGAGAATCAATAAAAAAACAAAGACTTTGATGAATACATTAATGGATCTGGATCTAATAGACATATACAGAAACTATACCCAAATGCAGTGGGATATGCATTCTTCTTGAGTGCACGTGGATTATACTCCAAGATAGACCACATGCTAGGCTACAGAAAAAAATCTCACTGAATTCAGAAAGATTGAGATTATACAAGTAATTTCTCTGACCACAATGGAATGAAATTGGAAATCAGTAAGGGCCAGAGAACCAGATTAGGCACAAAGATATGGAAGTTAAACAACACACTCTTAGACAAACAGTGGATCAAGGAGGAAATCTCAAAAGAAATCAGCAACTACTTTGAAACGAATGAAAGTGACAACACAACATATCAAAATCTATGGGATGCAGCAAAAGCTGTACTGAGAGGGAAATTCATAGTCATAAATACATATATCAATAAAAAAGAAAGAGCTAAAATCGAAGACCTAACTGCACACCTGGAGGAATTGGAAAAACAAAAACAAACTAACCCCAAAGGAAGTAGAAAGAAGGAAATAACAAAGATTAGAGCAGAACTAAATGAAATAGAAAATAAGAAAGCACTAGAAAAAATAAACCAAACCAAAACTGGTTCTTTGAGAACATCAATAAAATTGACAAACCCTTAGTCAGACTAACAAAGAAAAAGAGAGAGCAGATGAAAATACACAAAATAAGAAATGAGGAAGGGGATATCACCACTGACCCCACAGAAATAAAAAGTTTCATTAGAGGATACTTCAAAAAATTATATGCCAACAAGAAGGATAATTTAGAGGAAATGGACAAATTCCTAGAAACTCCAAAGCAGCCTACAATGATGAAAGAAGAAATTGATGAACTGAACAGACCAATTACAAGTAAAGAGATAGATTCAGAAAAAACCTCCCAACTAAGAAGAGCCCAGGACCAGATGGCTTCACAGGTGAATTCTACCAAACATTCTGGAAAGCACTAACACCAATCCTGATTAAACTCTTCCAAAAAATAGAAATAGAAGAAACATTGTCTAACTCATTCTATGATGCCAATATTACCCTAATCCCAAAGCAAAACAAAGATACCACAAGAAAGGGAAATTACAGACCAATCTCTCTTATGAAACTAGATGCTAAAATCCTCAACAAAATACTTGCTAATCACATTCAACAACACATCAAACAAATTATACACCATGACCAAGTGGATTTCATCCTGTGTATGCAAGGTGGTTGAACATAAGAAAATCAATCAATGTAATACACCACATAAACAGATAGAAAGAAAAAAAATCACATGATCATCTCTACAGACACAGAAAAAACATTCAACAAAATACAGCATACTTTCCAGATAAAATCACTGCAAAAGATAGGAACAGAAGGAAACTTTCTGAACATAATAACTGGTATATATGAAAACTGAACAGCTAACATCATCTTCAATGGTGAAATCCTAAAAGCTTTCCCTCTAAGATTGGGAACAAGACAAGGATGCCCACTAGTACCGCTCCTATTTAACATTGTCTCAGAAGTACTTGCTCGAGCACTGAGGCATGAAAAAGATATAAAAGTCTTCCAAATTGGAAAGGAAGGAGTAAAAATTTCACTCTTTGCAGACGACATGATCCTATACACAGAAAGCCCTGAGAAATCTACAACAAAGCTGCTAAAACTTATAAATGAGTTCTGTAATGTCACAGGCTATAAGATCAATGCTCAAAATTCAGCAGCATTTCTGTACACCAAGAATGAGCAATCTAAGGAGGAAATCAAGAAAAAAACACCACTTACAATAGTAACTAAAAGAATCAAATACATAGGAATAAATTTAACTAAGGCTGTAAAGGACTTATATACAGAAAACTACACAATACTGTTAAAGGAAATCAAAGAAGACTTTAAGAAATGGAAGAATATTCTTTGTTCATGGATAGGAAGACTAAACATCGTTAAGATGTCTATCCTACCCAAACTAATCTACAGATTTGATGCAATCCCAATAAAAATCAAAACAGCATTTTTTAATGATTGGAAAAGCTAACTACAAAATTTATTTGGAAGGGTAAGAGGCCCCGAATAGCCAAAGACATATTGAAAAAAAAAAAAAGAAATCAGAGGAATCATACTACCTGACTTTACAACATACTACAAAGCTACAGTGATCAAAACTCTGGTATTGGCACAAAGATAGACAAACCAACCAATGGAACCGAATTGGGAGTTCTAATATAGACCCTCACACATACAGTCATCTGATATACGACAAAGCCACCAAACCCACTCAACTGGGAGAGAATGGCCTCTTCTACAAATGGTGCTTGAAGAGCTGGATATCCATATCCAAAAGAATGAGAGAGGAACACCATCTCACACCTTATACAAAAATCTACTCAAGATGGATCAAAGTTCTAAATATAAGAGCCAAGACCATAAAGACCTTGGAAGATAATGTAGGGAAGCATCTAAAGGAACTTGTAATAGGAAATGGTTTCATGAACATCACACCCAAAGCACATGCAGTGAAAGAAAAAATAGATAAATGGGATCTCCTCAAAATTAAAAACTTTGCACCTCAAATGACGCTATCATGAAAGTAAAAAGGCAGCCTACCCAATGGGAGAAAATATTTGGCAACCATATATCTGATAGGAGCCTAATATCCAGCACACATAAAGAAATTTTATACCTCAAAAATAAAAAGACAAACAGCCCATTTAAAAAATGGGCAAGTGACTTCACAAGACACTTCTCCAAGGTAGAAATACAAATGACTAAAAAGCACATGTAAAGATGCTCAACATCACTAGTTATTAGGGAAATGCAAATCAAAAAACAATGAGATACCATCTTACACCCATTAGACTGGTAGCTTTTAAAAAAACACAGGATTATAAGTGTTGGAGAGGATGTGGAGGAATGGGAACCCTCAGCCACTGCTTGTGAGAATGTAGAATGATCCAGCCATTGTGGAGGACAGTTTGGCGATTCCTCAAAAACTAACTACAGAACTGCCATATGATCCAGAAATTCCACTTCTGGGTATATTCCCAGAAAAATTGAGAGCAGATACACGAACAGATATATGCACACCAATGTTCATGTGGCATTATTCACTACTGCCAAAAGATGGAATCAACCCAAATGCCCATCAACAGATGAATAGAGAAACAAAATGTGGTACATACATACAATGGAATATTACTCACCTGTAAGAATGAATACAGTGCTAACACACCGGATAATATGGATGAATCTTGAGGACCGTATGTTGAGTGAAGCACACCAGGCATTGAAGGATGAACAGTACATGACCTCACTGATATGAATTAAGCAAATTGAGCAAACTCAGAGAGCTATTGTCTGGAAGATAGATTTACAGGAAATAGAAAGGGAGAAGAAGGTTGTGAGTCAACACCCATATGGACGTAATCTATGGTAAAGTAAAAGCGTGTAGTTGCACATTGAGGGGATATGAAAAGAGGGTAGTGATATTATTGGGTTGGGTGGTGCAGGTTTGACAGGTGGGTAGATTGGGGAGGAAGGGTTGGAAGGTCCAGGGAACTAAGGGGAGGGTTAGG
Source organism: Cabassous unicinctus (assembly GCA_029593785.1). Taxonomy (NCBI): domain Eukaryota; kingdom Metazoa; phylum Chordata; class Mammalia; order Cingulata; family Chlamyphoridae; genus Cabassous; species Cabassous unicinctus. The sequence continues at coordinate 33,001 of JAQZBX010019855.1, forward strand.
AGAAGGACCAGGTGAACATTGGGGATTTGTGGATATGTGATTGAAAGTACAAAGTTGGGAGTGCTCCTATGGCAATATGACAAGGAAGGGTTACTGGTTTAGGGTGTTGGATGGGGGTGGGGCATTCGGGACAGGGCGCACCTGGAGCAAGCTTCTACGGAGACTGTGTAAGTGATCATTTTGTCATAAAATGTTATATCAGTGGGTGGAGACCCACATAATGAGGGGGAGGGAGTTGGACTCTGTAGCCGTTTGGCAGTTTGATGTAATTATGAATTCCAAAAATATATATTGGATCATGCTTGTAAACTGGTCTGCTAATCCAGGCATGATTATGTTATGATTAGGGCATTAACTGGCCACGTCAGTAGGGCATTGAACCCCACCCCTTGGTGGGTGGGGGAATCAAATATAAAAGGCAAGGCAAAAGACAGAAAGAGAAGTTTTGATGTTGGAGTCTTG
>JAQZBX010019856.1:0-33459 GCA_029593785.1 Cabassous unicinctus
AGGGTGCAATTAATATTTTGGCCTGGTTATTGGATACATGGGTATATAACTTTAAGCAACACATAAAGTATGTACTTTTGATTTGTACAGCACTCTGTAGTTGTGTTGCGCATTGAAAATGAATTTACAAAAAAAAGCCAAGAGGAACTTCTGGCATTAAGTCTCACTTAACTAATTTGCTAATAGTTAGAACTCTAGGGCAATATAGCATCAAATAATACTTAAAGAGAGGTAATTATTTTTGTTTTTAATCTATTGTTACAATAGTCATATCCAGGTAGCTTAAGTATTGTAGAGTAATTTGTCTCTAACCACTCTAATTTCTTCTCCAAAACCAACTTATCTGGGCCCCTATGCCTGCTTCTGATTTTACACTGATATTTTTTGAGAGTGATGGTCCAAAACATCCACAGTGCTTGTAGGGATAGTTTCATCAACTCATCCCTTTTATATCAACTTGTCTTTCATTTTATAAAGTCTACCAATTGAAAGCATTTTTGAGGTTTTTGGGGAAAAAAGGCAAATATCAATCTAATACCTATGGTCAAATGGAAAGTTATAGCGCTGCTTTAGTACATTAGCCTTTCAAATACATCACTTCGAACAATATAATGACTATTATGTGTATAATTGTTTTCATTATATCTGAAAGAGTTCAAATTTTGATTAAGCTTATGAACTTTTGAGTTACAAAACAAAAATCATTGCTAGTTAGAATATCATTATAAATTTGGATAGAAAAAGGGGAAATTTTTGCCTTCAGATAGAATTCTGCTATTTTAGCAAAAAATGTTTTTAGTGAAGTTATTATGTGATGAATTACTGTTTTTAAATATTTATTTTAGAACAATTTTAAATTTTCAGAAAAATGTCAAAGATAATACAGAGTTCCTATATACCTCACAACTAGTTTCCCCTGTTTTTATGTTGTTATATGATTCATTTGTCACAATTAATGAACTTTTATTAATGAATCATTATTAACTAAAGTCCATACTTTATTTGTTCTCTTTCAATTTTATCTAATATCCTTTTTCTATTCCAGAATCTTGTCCAGAATACATTACATTTAATTGTTTTGTCTCTTTAGGCAGCTATTGGCTGCAACATAAATTAGTTTTGGCACATTGTGGCCAATCAGTATATATTAAATAGTCACAAATATACACATTGAGTTAAACTGAGCTATATTTGTATAAATATCTGTTCAGGAAAGCATGATAATTTAGTACTCTTTTATGTGATAATAATCACGTTCATGAATTATTATTTTAGATGTGCAGATTCTAAGCCAGGTTGACTTTATAGTAGCTATTGCATAATTATGAGTGCAGTTTCATTGCAACTTTCCTATTACTTCTAACTGAAAATGTGGTTACTGAAGTGTATATATTTCATTCACTATCCAGATTTTTCCATTATTCTCCCTAATAGTTCAAATGGTTGTTGGACAAAGAAGATTTCTTAGTTACAAAAGCTCTAAAGTGGATTTTTAACTGCATTCTTTTTCTAGTAAATGGTTTTAAAAATCCTTTGGAATTGTATTTGAAGACTTTATACCCAGTGAAATTTGATTAAAGCAAATGTTTGCTTCATAGTATTTCCTCTAAGAATACAGTTCTTTGGTTGGGACAGGCAGAGCTGACCAAATATATGTTCTATGTGCTCCATTATAGTTTACTTCCAAATAGGCTTGGATCAGGTCATTAAAGTTGACCAAAGAGACTGAGAATAGAAGAGATGTAAAATATATAGCATTATTCACTAATTAAGTTCTCTGTACTTACGTGACTCTATTAGACAGCCATAAGAAAGATTTTAGAAATATATATTTTCCAAAACTATAATCTGCCAGTTATATTAACATAGACTAGACTATGTTGTGGTATTGCAACAACCTACAAAATGTAGGTTTATTTCTTGCTAGTTTAAAGTCATATGTGTTTTTTCCAACTTTTCATCATTTGGACCACATGAGGCACCGTGTAAGGAAATAAGGGTGATATGAAGGAGGGATCTCAGCTGGTAATTTCTTCAGTGTGGAGGTGAGCTTATCACTTACACTCAGAGTGTCTTGGGCAATATTGGTGACTGTTTAATATTAAAGGTCCTTCCCTTGTGACACTAATGTCAATCATAATAGCAAGTTACTATTGAAATCTTGACAGTGAGTTTTTATATTGAAGAAGTAGAGTGCAGTCATAAAGGCCATCAGTTCAAGAATCAAACTTAATGTGTTAAAATGCCATCAACTCTGCTTACTTCCTTGAAGTCTCTTAGATAATACTTTACCTCCCTCAGGCTAAGTTCCCCCGTCTACAATATATTTAGCTAATATTTTTATTCTAAGAAGTAACTGAGATTGACCATATCACTGCATATGGCAATAACAACCATTTAATAATTATTAGATATAAAATTATTTCTATAATAATATTAAACATTTAATATGTCAATTCAAACAATGGCTCAAAAGCAAATAAATGTTTTTGAATTAAAAGCATGGACTGTGAAGTATGAACAGATGTATAGGAACTAAAGTTTTAAAAATGGATTTCAAATTACTTTATATATTCATTCATTGATTCAGCAGCTACTTACTAAGAACCTGGTGTTTGCCGGGTGTTATCATAGCTACACAGGATTTTGTGGAATAAAATATACAAGGTCTCTGCCCTCAAGAAGCTTAAAACTCTAACGTGAGAAGACAGACAAGAATCATGGAAACTAATATTTGAATGGGAAATATTCAATTATTTTGTTAAGAGCAATAAAGAATGTGATGTAGGAAAATGAAATAGAAAGTAACTAACAGTTGGCAAGATGTGTTTAGATTCTGTAAACTAAAAAGATCTCTCTACAAATTTAAAATTTTATTGATACCTAGGTGAAGAGAAAGAAAAGCAAACAGTAGAATCATCTGTGGGGATAGCATTACAGGCAGAAGGAAAACTAAATTAAAAACCCTAATGGGAGAATGAGAGTATTTTGTGTAGGGGCAGAAAGAAGGCCAATGTAACCAAAGTCTAGTGATGAAAGAGAAAGTGATATAAGAAAAGAGCAGGGTTCAGATTATGTCATATTTTATAGACCACAGAAAGAAACTTGGATTTTTTTTTTTCTTTTTTGAAGAATAAAGTCTTTATTGGGCTCAGACCATCAGGAGTCCATGGGTCTTGAGGACCTCTGTGTATTTGTCGATTTTCTGCTCCACATTTTTCTCAGCCTGACTCCATAGCCTCATGAGCTGCTTCTTCTTCCTGTAATGGATCTTGGCCTTCTCCTTCCTCTTCTCCTCCAGGGTGGCTGTCACTGCCTAGTGTTTCCCGCCAACCTCACAAGCCAGGCTTCCCAGGTAGGCAAGCTTTCGGGTGGACTTCAGGTGCACAACCTTGAAGGCAGCAGGAACCACTAACTGCTTTTTCTTGTCCTAGGGGGATGGGATCCCATCAAACACCTGGAGGCAATCCCGGGCAGCCTGGCACCGCTTGGCAGCATGCCTGCGGGCAGAGGTGGCAGACTGCTCAGGATGCTGTGAGGAAGACCCAAACACACCAGGACCCTTCTGGATTTTCTTTTAGGTGGTTTGGGAAGCCATTAGAGAGAGGGTCTGAAGCAGGGAATGCACATGCTTTGAGTGGCTGGCTGTTGTGTAGAAAAATATGCTGTAGGGGGCTTAATGGTCAATAAAAGTTTAAAAATATATAATAATTTTCCCTGGTGAAAAAAGGGAAAAAGATTCCCCCTCCCCATTCCTTTTCCTTAGAGCATTATTTAGAAAATTGCAATTGAAAATCCTTTCTCTGCCTCTTGGAGATATACGTAAATCTTCTTAAAAGCTAAATAAGCCTTTTCACCAGGTGTACAGCCCAGACATGTCTTTCTCAAAGACCTGAGTGCCAGGACTTTGAAAAGTAAACATCAAGGAAGTTAGCACCCTTCTCTCTCCCTGTTTCCTATTTCCATTAGAGTTTAACTTAGGTGTCTTGTTTCAGGTTTTAACTACCTTTCTGTCACAGAGATGAGAAGTTTTATTATTCCTGTGGATAGAAGAAATTGGCAAACACAAAGACCACCCCAATTACCAGGTGAATTTAAGATGAGTTATGTGTGATAAATGATAATGTCAAGCCTTCTTACTTGAGGACTGGTTTTTATCTACCTTTAGAACATGTATGCAATGAGTTTTATCTGCTTTGAAACCTCTTTATCAGATAGCCTGTGATGTATCACACCCAAGTTTCATGCTTATTCAGTAATAAAATTGTTTTCTCTTACTTGTCTATGTTGTGGAGAGGAAAAGATTTTGCTTTAGTCATATTTCCCCTAAAGGAGACAAGTAGGGAAGATACTCATCTACAAGAAGTCAAAGTAGTACCTACCTCAGATAATTGTTATATCATTTAATTAGTGACTCTATATAAAACTCTTAGAATAGTACCTGGTATACAGTAAGCACTACAAAAGCCTGCATTGAATACAAAAAAAATAATGGCTTGTGTTTCTTAAGTAAGAAAATACCTCAGATAAGGTTTTTTCTTAATTATAGCTACAATGGATGGAACTTGTAACTGCATAAAAAAAAAAAAAAACTTTCAAAGATACCAAAAGAGGAATAGGTGTTGTTAGGGTGGGGAATGATAAGCACATCAAATCTCTGATTTCTGAAATATTATTCTTACCTTCAGGTCAATTATTATGTGCAACAAGGAAATTGCTAAATTCAGACCTTCAGTATTACAGTTACTATACCCAGATATGCATTAAAATAACTGATTACAAATTCCGTCAGGGCTGGGATTCTCTATCACTTTTTATGTCTTCCTCATATCTAGTAAGATGCCTTGCATGTATAAGGGCATACAAAACTGACTGATCTCAGAAAGGAGAACACTGAAATTGAACAGTATTAGAGAGAATTGAGTATCTGAAAACTGTGAGTACTAAATGGGAAAGAAACTCACAAGAAAGCGAATAAGTCATTTAGACATAATTGAGTTATGTAGTAATTAGTATTAGAGATAATATATATGAAATAGTCTGTTTTACATAAAAAAACATTAAGGGTTTTTGGTCAGGTCAATTTTTAAGCACTCTTATTAACCAATTAAGCAATGAAATCAATAGGCTTATGGAAAAATTGAACTACACACATATTCTGATAAATCTTCAAATAGCTCTTGAAAATTATCTCTTTATGGAGCCAATGGATGAATTCCATTAATTCAAATGGAAATTTTGCATGTATTGCATATCAAGTGGAGATGAAGTTTCTTTTATGTTCAACTCTATAATTCAGTACTATACATTAATTGTTTTGATGTATGACACAAAGTATGATTATGCTTAATGCACAAAGTATTAAAAGACAAAAAGAAAATAACTGGAGTTTAACACTTGTGTCTTTTTAAACAAAAAAGGTGAACACAATGGAGAGAAAGAAATATGTGTGTTTTACAGATAGTTAAGGAGATCATGTGTGAAGTTTTATATTATGAAAGTGTTAGGGCAATGATGAAAGGAGCAGCCTGGAGCATTCTTCCAGGGGAATTTTTTTCAACCATGTAAAACTGGCTAAAAGCTTTGTGAGATATTAACTGTTCTCCATTTTTATAATAATGGGAAGGTTGTATTTTTATTTTTATTTTTAATTTTTAGCTCTTACAGTTTGATGATTGTTTGAGAAGAGTTTGCAAGTTAAAATGCTTCTCTGGTATCCTTGCTATTACCCTTGTCCCACTATTTGCAGCTAAAGTGATCCAGAGGATTAAAAGTAAGGGCATGAGGAACTGTGGGAAGATGTCAGAGTAGGAAGCTCCAGGAATTAGCCCCTTCACCAGAAAAACTGTTAAACAGGCAGGAACTTTTTGAATCAACTCTTTTGAAACTCCAGAGTCCAGTAGAACACTGTACAGCATCCAGAGAAGAGTGGGAGGAAGAGGCTGGTAAATTATGGTAAATACAGTAACTTCCTCTCTCTGCTTAGGGGTTACTGGTACCCATCCCCAACTCTCACAGCAGGCAGGAGTGGGGTCTCGCCCCTGGCATAGCTTTCAGGTGCCAGAAAGGACAAAAATTCCACTTCCCCAAGACCTGGGTGAGAGAGTGGATCACAGATTGATCATTGATTACTGCTTTTGATTAGCTAATTCAGATAGCTGGGGGCTCAGGTATCTAAAGGTAACCATTGTTCCAAATCTGGCCTCAGAAAAGGCAATGGAGGGGATTTAAAGACAGTATGCTTCTTCAGAGCTGCAGAGGACAGTTGAAGAGCTGCACTGGCTGGGCAGATCCTGACCCAAGAAAGCACATATTTGGGAGCTCTAGAAAAAGCTCTTAGGGCCCTTCCTGGCTCCTCTCTCAGAGCTGTTTGGAGCCAGCTAGTGCTTCTTTGAGGATTCCTGTCATTGTTCCAGCTGCAAAGACTGATTTGGGAAACTCCTCAATGGCAGGTGCCCCTTCCCAGAAATTGCCCATAGCCAAAAGCAGCTTGTGACAATTAAAGTCCTATAAGAAATAATTGAGACAGCCTGGGGAAAAAGCTTACCTGCTTTAAGTCCTGCAGTGGAAGATACAGGGGAGGGAGCAGATCTGTTTCCAGGAAATTAGAGTTCAAATTCCAATAAACAGGAGAATCCTTAAGCCACTAGCAAACACAAGCCAAAGACAAGACACAGGCCCAGAAAAGATTAAGAAGACCTTGCACTTTGCATTTTTCATGGGTTGATTTGCTTGATAGTAGGGCTCAATTCTTAGAGAGTACCAGCTAATGCAAAGATAAGGAAAGGTGTTGTTTTGCTTAGATTTTCTTGGTTTTGTTAGATCTTGACATTCAAGAAAATCACTATCATATCACCAGCTTGTCACAATCACACATAAAAAAAGACATCTTAGGAAACATATCTTAGAGTTCACATTTTAAAATGTTAAAATGCATAGTGTGCAAAGAAAGATTATAAGACAAACAAAAACAGAAAAAGAAATTATGACCCTTCCAAAGGAAGAGGATAAAAATTAAGAAAACACCAATGAAGAAGACAGGAATGAGGACATACTAGAAAAAGACTTTAAAAATGATCTTCAATATTCACATGGAGATGAAGGAAAATGCAGAGAAAGAACTAAAGGATATCAGGAAAACAATGAAGGAACAATATGAGAAATTTCAAAACATAGACAGAAATTTTAAAAAGGAACCCAACAGAACTACTGGAGTTGAAGACCAAAACAACTGATAAGAAAAATTCTCAAGAAGGTTCCAACATCAGATTGGAGCTGGCAGAAGGAAGCATCAGTGAACTCGAAGGCAAGACAATTTGAAAGGAGTCAGGATGAGAAGCAGAAAAAAAAAGAAATTATAAAAAGTGAAAAAAAACAAGACAACTCTGGGACACCATCAGGCATAATAATACATGCACTACAGGACTCCCAGAAGAATACGAACGAAAGGGGCAGAAGGAGTATTCAAAGAAATAATGAGGGAGAACTTCCCTGCTTAGCAAAAGATGTGAATATGCACATCCATGAAGCCCAGAGAATACCAACAGAATAATATATGCCCTGTCACACACTGATCAAACTTTTGAATGCAAACGACAAGGACAGAGTTCAGAAAGTTGTAAGAGAAAAGTAGCATGCTATGTGCAATGTAGTCCCAAAAAGTTTAACTGCCAAATTCTATCGCAGAAACCATGGTGGTAAGGAGAGGTTGTAGTTCAGTGGTTGAGCACCTGCTTTCCATGTACAAGGTCCTGGGTTCAATCCCCTGTACCTCATATAAAAAAAAAAAGAAAAAGAAAAAGAAAAACAAACTATGGAGACAAGAAGACAATGGGTTGAAATACTTAAAGTGCTGAAAGAAAACAATTGTCAACCAAGATTTTCATATTCAGCGAAACTTTCATTCACAAATGAGGGTTAGATTAAGACATTCCCAGATAAACTAAATCCCTACCAATGTTAAAATATAAATGCATAAAAATAACTATAAATCTTCAATATGCAAATATTAAATTTGTAACAAGTAAAAAAGATGGCAGGGGTTGGAGGGTATAAGAAAAGCGCATGTGTTTGTAACTTATTACAGGATATATAATGACTTGTATCCGTCATTTCAATGTCATTCAGGACAATTCCCAAGTCCCGAAAATGCCCCCAAATTACAGTTATTTTTCCCTCTCCCTCCCCTCAGAACCTCCAGTGGCCATTGCCTTGTATTCATCAATTGTAACAAATGTACCATACTAATGAAGGATGTTGTTAATTTGGGAAGATATGGGAGGGCTAGGGAGCGGGGCATATGGGAACCCCAATATTTTTTATGTAAAATTTATGTAAACTAAGTATCTTTTAAAAATAAAATAAAATAATGTATTAAAGAAATGCTATCGGGGAATGAGTGTAGCTCAGTTGTGTGAGCACCTGCTTCCTATATATAAGGTCCCAGGTTCAATCTTCACTCCTCCAAATAAATAAATAAGTAAACAAACAAACAAATAAATAAGAAAAGTGATGTGTATGCTTTTAAAGTCAAGTTGGTGTCAAATAAAAAACGATTGCTACCTATTTAGGATGTTAAATTTTAACCTCATGTTTACAACAAGTAAAATATATGAAAAATATATCCAGATAGGAATGAAAAGACACTCAATATGATACAACCCAAAAAAATCAAATAAATATGAAAGTAATCATTAAAGGAAGAATTGAGGGGAAAGAAAGGTATAAGACTTACGAAGACTATATAGCAGAACAACAGAAGAAAATCCTACATTATCAGTAGTGACTTTACATATAAATGGATTAAACTTTCCAGCCAGAAGGCAGATATTGATAGAATGGATAGAAAAGCATGACTCAAGTATATGCTGTCAGCAAAAGACTCACATTAAATTCAAAGATATAAGATTGTTGAAAATTAAATGATGAGAAAAAGAGAGCTGGAGTAGCTATATTAACTAGACTTTAAGTCAAAAATTGTTGCAAGGGACAAAGACAGTCATTATATACTGATAAAGAGATCAATTCAACAGGTGATGTAATAATTATAAATACATATATATCCAATAGAAGAACTCCAAAATATATGAAGCAAATATTGACAGATTTGAAGGGAGAAATAGATGTTTCTACATTATTAGTAGGAAATTTCAATACACTACTTTCAGTAACAGATAGAATATCTGGACAGAAGATCAATAAGTGCATAGAAAATACAAAGATACTCTAAACCAACTAGACCTAACAGATATATATAGAACATTTCACCCAACAATAACAAAATACACAACCTTCATGGGTGTACACTGATCATTCTCCAGGATACACCATACATTAGGTCACAAAACAAGTTTCAATAAATTAAAAAATATTGGAATCATACAATGTAGCTTCTACAACTATAATGGAATGAAGCTAAAAATCAATAACAAGGAAATTGGTAAATTCACAAATATGTGGAAATTAAACAACATACTATTAAACAACTAATGGGTTAAAGAGAAAATCACAAGGAAATTAGGTAATATCTTGAGGGTGAATGAAAATGAAAATACAACATACCTATGGGAGGCAGCAAAGGCAGTGCTGTCAGGAAATTTATGCTCTAACTGCTTACAACCAAAGAGAAGAAAGATCTCAAATCAGATACATAATCCTAAAAGTGGAACAACTAGGAAAATAAGAACAAACTAAATCCAAAACAAGTAGAAAGAATGGAATAACAAAGATTATACCAGAGATAAATGAATTAAAGAATAAAATAATAATAAAAGCAATCAATAAAAACAACAGTTGATTCCTTGAAAAGATTAATAAAATTGACAAATCTTTACCTTCACTGATGAAGACAAAAAGAGAGAGGATGCAAGCAACTAAAATGAGAAAAGGGGGATATCACTACTGATTCTACTGAAGTGAAAAAGACTATAAGATGAAATTATGAACATCTGTTTGACAACAAATTAGATAACCTCAATAGATAAATTTCAGGAAATACACAAATTACCTACACTGATGCAAAATAAATAGAACATCTCAACAAACAAATTTCTAGAAAAGGGATTGAATCAGTAATCAAAAGCATACAAACAAAGAAAAAGCCCAGGACTAGGCGGCTTCACGGGGATGTTTTACCAAACATTCCAAAAAGAATTGACATCAATCCTGCTCAAACTCTTCCAAAAATTTTGAAAAGGAGGGAGCACTCCCTAATTCATTCTATGAGATCAACATTATCCTCATGAAAAGCCAGATAAAGACACCAGAAGAAAAGAAAATCACAGACCAATATTACTTATGAATACAGACACAAAATTCTCAACAACATTCTAGCTTACCTAATGCAATAGAACATTGAAAGAATTATACACCATGATTAAGTGGGATTTATCCCAGATATCCAAGCATGGTTCAACATAAGAAAATCAATTAATGTAATACACCACATTAACAGAATGAAGGCAAAAACCACATAATCATTTCAATTAATGCAGAAAGGGCATTTGATAAAATCCAGCACCCATTCTATTTCAAAATACTTAGAAAACTTGGAATGAAGGGAAATTTCCTCAATATGAAAATCCTATAGCTGACATCATAATTAATAGTGAATGACTGAAGGTTTTCCCTCTGAGGTCAGCATGCCAACTGTCACCACTGTGATTCAACATTGTACTGAAATCTCTATTAAGAGCAATTAAGCAACAAAAAGAAATAAAAGTCATCCAAATTGGAAAGGAAAAAGTAAAACTTTCCCTATTTGCAGATGACATGATCCTAAATAGAGAAAATCTTGAAATATACACAACAAAGCTCCTAGAGCTAATCAATGAATTCAGGAAAGCGGCAAGGTACAAGGTCAACACCTAAATAACAGCAGTGTTTCTGTTCATAGGAATGAACAATCAGAAGAAGAAATCAAGAAAACAAATTCCATTTTCAATAATAACTGAAAGAATCACATATCTGAGAATAAGTATAACCAAGGATGTAAAGGACCTGAACACAGAAAATGACAAAATCTTGCTAAAAGAAATCAAGGAAGACCTAAATATTAATGGAAGGGTAATCATGTTCATGGGTTAGAAGACTAAATATTTTAAGATGTCAATTACTCCCTAAGCAATTTACATATTCAACACAATCCCAATAAAACTCCCAACAACCTTCTTTGCAGAAATGTAAAAAGCAATCATTATATTTATAATGAATGGTGAAGGGTCCTGAATAAACAAAGCCATTTTGAAAAAGAACAAAGTTGAAGGACTCATACTTCCTGATCTTAAAACTATTACACAAATCAATACAGCATGATACTGGCACAAGGCAGACATATAAACAATGGAATTAAAGTGAGAGCTCAGAAAAAAGCCCTCAATTTTATGGTCAACTGATTTTTGACACGTGGGAAAAGATCACTCAATTGGGAAAGAATAGTCTTTTTAGGAAAACTAGATTTCTATTTGCAAAATAATAAAATTGGAGCCCTATCTCACATCATTTATAAAAATCAACTCTAAATGGATCAAAGACCTAAGTATAAGACCTAGAAACATCAAATTTCTAGAAGAAAATGCAGGGAAGCATAATTGTGACCTTGTGTTAGGCAATGATTTTTTAGACTTTATACCCAAAGCACAAGCACTAAAAGACTAATTAGGTAAAAGGGACTTCCTCAAACTTAAAAATTCTTCTTTATCAAAGGACTTTATCTTGAAAGTAAAAGTAAAACCCACAGAATAAGAGAAGATATTTGGAAACCACATATCAGAAAAGTATTTAATATCTAGAATATATGAAGAAATCCTTCAAGTCAAGAAGAAAAATACAAACAATCCAATTAAAACTAGGCAAAATATTTGAGTAGATTTTTCTCCAAAGAAGATACACAAATGGCCAAAAAGCCCATGAGAAGATGCTCAATATCATTAGCCATTATGGAAATGCAAATCAAAACCACAATGAGATAATCACTTCACACCTACTAGATGGCTAAAATACAAAAGAAACAGAAAGTTGCAAGTATTGGATAGGATATGGAGAAATAAGAACACTCATTAATTTTTGCTGGGAATGTTAAACAGTACACCCATTCTGAAAGACAGATTGGCAGTCCCTCCGAAAGTGAAGTACAGAATTCCATAAAAAGCAGCAATCCCACTTGTAGGTATATACCAAAAAAAATAATAATAATAAATTGAAAGCAGGGGCTCAAACAGATATTTTCACACCAATGTTCATAGTGGTGTTATTCACAATTGTCAAACGAAGGAAGCTACCAATATGTCCATCAGCCAATGAACTGATAAACAAAATGTGGTATATATACACAAAGGAAATTTATTAAGCCATAAAAATAAATTTTGATACATGCAACAACATGGATGAACCTTGGAAATTTTGTGTTGAGTGAAATAAGCCATACACAAAAGGATAAATATTGTATGATCTCAATTATATGAAATAATTAGATTAAACACTCATAAAATCAGAATCTAGACATAGGTTACCAGGGGATGTGGCAGTGTAGAGAGTAAGGAATTAAGTTATGAAATACATCATGTTTCTATTTTGTATGATAATAAGTTTTTGGTAATGGATGGTGATGATGATGGCACAACATTGTAAAAGTAATTAGTACTGTAGTATGTATTTGGATTTGGTTTAATGGGGAAATTTTAAGTTGTATGTATGTTAGAATAAATGTTTTTAAGAAGATCCATGGAACTGCACAATAATAACAGTGAATGCTAAGTTATACCATGGACTATAGTTAAAAGCAAATTTATAAAAGTGTGCTCTCATCAATTGTAAAAAATGTACTACTTCAATGCAAGTTGTTAATAACAGGGCAGGATATGGGAATCCTGTATTTTAGGCCTAATTCAAAAAGTGAATACATTATACTCCTCTGCTCAAAACAGTCAAAGCACATTCAGGATGAAAGCCAAAGACCTCACAGTGGTTAAGGTGGGGAGATGCTCCATTTTAACAGGAAGAATTGGGAGAAGGAAAGAAACTGAGAGGTGGTCTCCAGAAGAAATGGAAGTCTTTCTGCTTAGAGGATTTCAGAAGCATAGAGGATAAGGCACAGATCCTGGGAAGAGACCACCAAGATCAGACTGAGGAGATATGGAAAGATGTGCTGAACAGCCTCACTAAATTTCTCAGCAAGGATGGGCATCTGCAGGATCTAGAGCAGGGGTTCTTAATCTTTTTTGTTCCATTGACCCCTTTGCCAGTCAGGTGAAAACCACATACCCCTTACTAAGTCCATACTATACTGCATATTATTTAATAAATATATTACACCTGCACCAACTTGTCCCCACAAGAATAATGTTTTTTTTTGAATTTCAATTCAAGCACATGGACCCATTGTTAAGAACCTCTAATCTAGTGCAAAGAATGTCTGAGGTCCTGAGCTATGGTGAGTTACAGATGGAGGATTCTGCCAGTTCTCTCATAAGCAGCCTGTTGTTGTTTTTTAGTTATTTTTATTTTTATTTTTTTTAAGATACTTAGATTACATAAATGTTACACAAAAAATATAGGGATTCCCATATGCCCCACTCCCCATACCTTCAACACCCTCCCACATAAACAACATGCTTCATTAGTGTGGCACATTTATTGCAATTGATAAATGCATCCTGGGGCATTGCCACTGAGCATGGACCATAGTTCGCATGGTAGTTTACACTCTCCCACACAATTCTGCAGGTTATGGGAAGATATATAATGGCCTATATCTGTGGTTGCAATGTCATTCAGGATGATTCCCAAGTCCCGAAAAAGGCCCCGTATTACACCAGTTTTTCCCTCTCCCTGCCCCTAGAGGCTCCAGTGGCCACTGCCTCCACATCAGTTTTGTAATTTCTTCCATTGCTAGAATCACAATAAGTCTATAGTAGGATACCAGTAAGTCCATTCTAGTCCATAGCTCATTCTCCAATCCTGAAGATTCTTGGATGGTGAGGTCCACTCCACCTCTAATTGAGAGGGGGCTTCAATCCCATACAGCCAATGGATGGGACTCTCTTTCTTGCAATTCTAGGTGCTCTCATTTCCTTGGTATGGTTGTTGCTAATCCTCACCTCCTTGTTAGTTGTCCTGGGTGAGTTCAGTGAACTGAAGAGTAGGTGTTGCAACTCCACTGAGGCTCAAGGCCCAGCTGGCACATAGACAGTCCAAAGATTCAAGTCTCTTGGACGTGCATCTACCAACTCCAGCACCAATTATAGGTTCAAATAGAAGAGACAGATGGGCCATGTGCAGGGAAGACATAACAGTCCAACTCTGTCACTCTCAGGAGAACAAACTCCAAAGTAGGACCCACTGTCAAGGCACCAACCTCCGGAGCTATCTGACCTGAACATAGGACCTGGATGTCTCCAAAGCCCTCAGGAGCCTCACTATTTGGGGTAGTATCCACTTTGGCAGTCTATGAGATCCTGCTGAGATATACATAAGCGTTACCTCTGGGATGACCTCCTGACTTATTTTGAAGTCTCTTAGCCACCATATAAACTCATTTGTCTTTACCTTTTCTCCCTTTTATTCGAGGTCTTTTTCCAGTTGCATTGCTAGCTGGTGCTTGGTAGTAATCCCTTGATGCCAGGGAGGCTCATCCCCAGGAGTCATGTCCAATGTTGGGGGAGAAGGTATTACATTTATATGCTGAGTTTAGCTTAGAGAGACGCCACATTTGAGCAACAAGGAGGCTCTCAGGAGGCAAATCTTAAGCACCCCACAACACTAGGCTAAGTTTCTATTTCAAGAGCAAAGTTTCACAAGCATAGTCATCAAAATCAAGGGCCCATCAATGGACCATCCTCCTTCACCAGTCATTGCCCCTGCACTTGGGGGACTGTTGCTGCTCCATTAGAGAATGCGGTAGAGCTCTTCAGGATGGGAATTCAATAATCTTTTGGTTATTGTGTGAATCTGTCCCCACTGTGATAATGCCCCATGAACATTTGAATACATTTATATACCTTATATGTATGTCCAGGTGAACTTCCTCCCATGCTGGAATATTGGTAGAGGTACATACAGAAGCCAGTCTAAAACTCTGGGTATACCTTGATGGAACAGTCCCAGGGGAAGCAACAACTTGTAGCTGATGCACTGCCAAAGAGGATCCTGCCCTTGTTGCTGGATCAAGTGGAGACTATCCTGGAGCAGAACTGGCATGAGTAGCTCAGCAATGCCAATCACATTGACCAGGACCCTGAGAAAAACTCCTTCTGTGCCTTCGGTGTTTCTCTTTCTATCCTGCTGCAGCTGGCTAAGGGGTCTACCCCTGCTGCTACCTAACTACAGAAGCCATTTAACCATTCTCCACTTCAGTCTCTGGATTCTTCCCTCCCCAGTCCATCCTCACCAATACCCCCACCATGTCATCAGCAGGTCCTCTTTAAAACAAGGATCTTGCCATCCTTTGATGCATCCATTCTCTACATAATAATATCCAAAATCAGCATGGATTTTATGCATGAATGCCCGATAAAAGAAAAAAAAATTCATTGAATAAATGATTTTGTAAAATGTGTGCTCCAAATCATCGCTCTTCTCTATATTATTGCTTATGTTTTTCAAGGGGCAGAGGTAGCTTCATGTGACCTCAGGTGGTGGTGTTTATGTTAAGAGAACACAGGATAGCTAGGGAGATAGAAAACTATATCTGTTATCAAAAGGGCAAGATATCAAAGAGCACTGAAAAATCATTTGTCACCATTCAGAACTTAAAAATAGCTCCAGGGGCCCATAAGCAACTCTGATAATCCAGAGAGTAATATAGAAGCCAGTTATCTTGTTGTTACCTTTAAATCAGACATCTACTGCTTTTTGATCTAGTAACTTGCCACACTCAGGACTCTTTTTTCCCCGTCTGCTATTTCTTCTCCTAGCATTTCATAACTACTTTTTTGCCTCCACTGCCTATCTGTTTAGCCTTGCATTTAAACCTCCAAAAGAGACACATTGTTTTCACTGGATAATGATGATCTGTGGCAGATGACATCTTTGGTTTCCTAACTGATATCCACTATCTTTATTTATTTGCCAACAGAAGCTTTATTTTGTTTTTAGTAGCAATGGTCAGATCTGATGCTTGTCACATTTCCTTTGAAATTGTCAATGATAAATTAGAGTGGGCTGTTTTGCGAAAGGTCTTTTGCTGCTTTTTGTGGGTTTTTTTTTTTATTTTGTTTTTACTAATAAAAAGTGAGACTGTCATGAAGGTAAAATAGTTTTGCTACTAATCCTTTCTTTCCTGAATAGCATACTCTCTTGGGATCTTATAATGCCTGAAACTGTGGTAACCATCTTGGAACTATGAGGTTTCAAGCCTGGGATCTAGAGTTAATATGGAAGTTGGAAGGTGGAAGTTGGGGTGCAATGATAGACATAGCTATGTCCTCACTGCCATTCTTGAGTGGTTGTACTTGTCCTGGAATCATGCACTTCTGGACATCTTTTTAAGTAAACAATAAATTTCACTGGAAGCCAAGTGACTTTTAACCAGGTATCCTGTTACTTCCAGTTGAATGAATTCTAACTAATACACCATCCAATATATAATATTCCTAAGGGACTGATTTCTCTAGGCATGACACCACAATAATAACTAAATGTCAATTTCTGGGGGAAATGCTTGTGCCAGCAATGTGTAATCATAACGGCAGAGTTGCAGGATTGAAAGTGTGGCCAATAAAGGACAAAGGATGACCTTTATCCTTTATTGTCAGAAGGTGGCTATGGGAAGAGAAAGGAGTTAGAGGTATTCCAAATTATTTCCAAAGAATTCAGAAACACCATATTTTAAAAATTGAAGAACCTACTTTTAAATAAGGTTCAGGACTGATTATGAATTAATCACAAATATATTAGCTATCCCTGACTAAATATTTTTCCTGGATTTCCTTACCTCTTGGGCACCCAAAGCCAACTTTCACATAAGACCCTAGTGTTAGAAGGCCTCTCAGAACTTTTTTCTTAGGTAGAAAATGATAGAATGATAAAAAGTCAGGAATTAAGGAGTTACAGATTATTGGACACACACAAAAAATCTCTAGATTCACCTTAAAGACTGAAATGCAAATATAAAAACCTAAAGTACAGTGATTAATGAACAGAGTGTGTATACATTTATATGTATGTTTTTGTCAAACCCAAATCAACAACATATAAACCACATATCATATCTAAATTCACAAGTGGTATGTTAAAAGTCTTCAGAATAAATCAAATATAAAAAGGCCAATCTTTAGTTTATTCTACTCTTGAATATTTTTAAATTGACTTACTATTTTTGTGCTTGCTAATGCACTCAGAATTCATTGCATATTTACCTATTTTTCATAAGTAACATACTAAGCAGCCATTTAAAGCAAATGTAATTATTCTACTAAGCTCCCCTCCATAACATATACTCTGCATGCCAAACTCAAAAGGTTATAGTAATTCTGTGAAAAGAAACACCCTCAACTGAACTGAATTATTAGCATTTCAAACCATTATATTTTTTAAGTATGTCAGAAAGTGACATCAAAGTACTAGTCACAGTCTTTCACAAAGCCAAGTTATAAAGTGTCCTATCATATTTCCAAACCTTCTTTTTGTCATTCTCAGAAGTTTTCTTCCCCCCCATGAGGGGAGAGGGTCATCACTAAAAATGACAGGAATATCAGATGGTGCTGACAGACTGAACCTATCACTTCATTCCCAATAGTGCTGCAGGCTGCTTGGGCCTTTGCAAAAAATCTGTGGTGACAGTGAGAGATTTGATATATTCACATTTTATTTTATTACACATTTTACATAAATAACTCAAAGTATGTTACAAAGAAGCAGTTGTAAATGTATGTAAATTCTTGGGAAGAAAATATATAGATTTGTACTATGTATTCTAAACTTATAAAGCTCTAGAAAAATGACTAATTCAGATTATCTCTGATCAATAATAATTTTCATAACTGTGAAAAGTAAATTCATCTTCCTCTAATCAATAATTTCCTCCTTTGTGCCTCCACATCAGTGCATCTATAACAGTTAAACAAATTATTGTATCATATTTAATTCCATCACATATCTTTCTTCCCTGTTCGATTTAAATCCATTAAGGAGTTTACCCCAGCACAATTATAACATGAGACATATTAATAAGTCTGTACATTGAATCAATATTATCTACCAATACCAGTATCAGAAACAATTTCACCTTAAAATATGTTTTGAGCTTTGTGTGGAATTAGAATACACATATAGAAAAGTGAACATGCTTGTTGAATTTCCACAAATTGAACACATCCGTAACACAAATAAAATGCAAAAGTTTGAAAAATTCACCATTGAACTCATCTGGGGCTAGAATTTCTTTGGGGGGAAATTGAATTGATTTAAGTTATTTAGTAGATAGTGTATTCTTGAGATTTTCTATATCATTTTGTGTTAGCTTTGATAATTTATGCCTTTCAAAGAATTTGACCATTTCATCAAAGTTACTGAGTAGATTAGTCTAAAGTTCTTCATAATATTCTGTTATGATTTGTTTAAGACCTGCAAGATCAGCAGTGATACTTCCCCTTTCCTCCTTGATATTGGTTAATGTATGACTTCATTCTCTTTTTTTGTGTGGATCAGAGTAGGTGGACTTGTATCGATTTTATTCATCTTTCCAGAGAACTAGCTTTTGGTTCCACTGGTTTTCTCTCTTTTTCTGTTTTCTATAACAGTAATTTCTGACTTCCCTTCATTTTTCCTTTACTTCTACTTACATTTGAATTGATATTTTTTCTTCTTTTATTAGATTCTTAACATAAAAAATTAAATGGTTCATTTCACACCTTTCAACTATTCAAAATGTTCATTTTTATCTGTAGTGATTTTTTGTTCTAAAACCTACTTTATCATAGTCATGCAATCCCAGATGCTTTCTTATGTTTAAAGTTAGTCTGGCATAGTTATTTTTTTCTTTGTTACTAAAAACATTTCTGGGAAGGGCAAAACTTAAAAAAAAAATCCATATCAGTGTTATCATAAATATGGATGAGAGTTAAATGTTTAAATTAGGTAAGAGCACAGGTTCTGAGTCAGGTTTCCTGGTTAAAAATCTGGCTTATTGTTGATTTATTTATTAGTCTTCAATTAGTTACTTAATATTTCTGTGACTTAGTTAACTTATCTTAAAATGTGGTTGAGACTAGTATATAAGTGATAACGTTGTTCTGTTAATTGAATAAAGTATATTTAACATATATTACCACCAAAAGAAGGGCTTGATGTGTGAGAGAAAGTTAAGGAGATATATAGAAACAGAAAATATAGTGCAGCATATAGAAAAATTGCAGTAATGTCGCAGAAGAACAATCTTAGACTTATAATAATATGGGGACATATCTTAAAACCAAAAGAATATAGAAAGGTTGAAGCTAAAAGTTGAAGTTAAATTTCAATAGTATCATAATTACACTATTTTCTTAATGCAATAATGTTATTAAACTGTACTAAAAAGACTGCTAAGAGATACAAACTAGTTTTTTTGAAAATGCTAAAAATATAATCCTTTGTGCAAAGCTAAGCAAGAAAACAAACATAAGAGACTGGACTTGATAGGGAGCTTTGAAAACAGCTCCAACAGTATTCTCTCTGTAGTGATCACCTTGATTAACTCCTTCCCACATTGATTTTGGTCTTGACCACATGAATTGCTTTGGCCAACAGGACAATAGCAAACATGATGCAAGAACAGACTTTTAAATGTGCTTGCATATTGGAATAGACCTTCTCTTTCTGCTCTTGGATTAGTTTAGAGACTCTGCTGAGCAAAACTCAGTTACCCAGTAGATAGTCAGGTAACCTCCAGGCAGAGGAATGAGACCAGCTTGCATCATCCAGCTGTAAGGGACCCACCAGTGAAGCAGACACGTGAACAAGCAAAACAGCTATCACTCGGGTTAACCCAAACATTAGAACCCACAAATGAGCCATTAAGTCATGAAAGAAATAAATGGTGCTTTTTTTTTAAGGCATTAAGGAAGGCGAGAGCTTATTATACACTAAAGACTTACTGATGCAACTCAGGTTGAAAATGGGGAAATCACAACAGTTATAACAAGTTTAATCAAATTGTGATGGAATTTTATGTATAATTGTATACAAATAAATTTGAAGAAATGCAATGGAACCATTCCAAGAAAATGTAAAGTACCAAAATATCAAAAAATAAAATAGAAAGCTTTAGGGAACAGATGTGGCTCAAGCAATTGGGCACCCGCCTCCCACATGGGAGGTGCCTGGTTCGGTTCCCGGTGCCTCCTAAAGAAGACGAGCAGAACCACAACTGCCACAGACAGCAGACGCTGCAACCAGCAGAAGCTACAACCAGCAGATGCGAGAACCAACAGATGCTGCAACTGCTGCAACTAGCAGATGCTCCAACCACTGCAATGAGCAGAGGACACAACCAGCAGATGACTCAACCATCAGGCAGCAGAAGTGGCTCAAGCAGCTAGGCACACACCTTCCACATGGGAAGTCCCTGGTTTGGTTCCCAGTGCCTCCTAGAGAAGACAAGCAGACAATGAGCAGACAGACAAGTGAGCCATCTGGAGGGGATTAAAAAGTTTTTTAAAAATAGAAAAGGTTAAAACATCTATAGAGGGTAAATAAATATAAATCATCTCAGGCCAAGATGATTATAAACAGATTCTATCAACTTTTCTAATAAATGTGTCTAGAAAGTAGAAAATTCAATGATTCCTTTATATAACCAGTAAAATCTTGATATTTCAACTAAATAATGATAATACCAAAAAGGAAAAATAAAGATTAATTGTGTTTACTAATATAAATGAACAAAATACAAACATAAATTTAAAAATTTGCATCATAATTAGGCAGGGTTGGTTATTACTATATATAGAACTTAACATTTCCCCTTTTAACCACATTTAGATATATGGGTCAGTGCTGTTAATTTTGTCCATAATGTTGTGTTACCACCATCATCATTCATTATGAAAATTTTCTGTACATTTTAAGGCTTAACTCTCTATTCCCTATACTCACCTCATCCCCTGGTAACCTATTCTAAGATTCTGATTTTATGAGTTTGCTTACTCTAATTATTTCATATTGTTGAGATCATAGAATATTTATCCTTTTGTGCCTGTCTTGTTTCACTCAATATGATGTCTTCAAAATTCATCCATGTTGTTACATGTATCATAACTTCATTTCTTTTTATAGCTGAATAATATACCATTATGTGTATATGCCACATACAGTTTATCCATTCATTGGTTGATAGACACTTGGGTTGCTTCAGTATTTGGCAATTGTGAATCTGTTTGGAAATGTCTGTTTGAGTCCCTGCCTTCAAATCTTTGGGGTTTATACCTAGAAGTAGGATTGTCAAGATATATGGTAATTCTATACTTAACTTTCTCCAAAACTGCCAAACTGTGTTTCAAAGTGTCTATACCATTTTACATTCCTACCAGCAAGGGATGAGTGTTCTTATATCTCTACATTCTCTCCACCACTTGTAATTTTCCATTTTTTCAAATAGCCAATATTGTTTGTGTGAAATGGTATCTCACTGTGGTCTTGATTTGCATTTCCCTAGTGGCTAATTATGTTGACCATGTTTTCATGCACTTTTTGTCCATTTGCATATCTTCTTTGGAGAAATATCTATTTAAGTCTTTTGTTCATTTTTAAAATGGTTGTTTTTTATTTTTGTTGTTGAGTTGAAGGGTTTCTTTGTGTATTCTGAATATTAAAACATTTATTGGATTTGTGATTTTGAAATATTTTTCTCCCATTATGCAGGTTGTCATTTTACTTTCATGGTAAAGCCCTTTGAGGTACAAAAGTTTTTAATTTTGATGAGGTCCCAAGTATCTTTTTCTTTTGCTGCTGATGCTTTGGCTGTAAAGTCTAAGAAACCATTGTCTAACAAAATGTCCAGAAGATGCTTTCCTATGTCTTGTTCTAGGAGCTTTATAGTTCTGCCTCTTATATTTATATCTTTGATCCATTCTGAGTTGATTTTTTTAAAAGGTGTGAGGTAGGGGTCCTCCTTTTTTTTGCAATTGATGTCCAGTTTTCCCAGTACCATTTGTTAAAGAGATTATTTTTTCTAAATTGAATAGTCTTTGCCATCTTGTCAAAAATCAGTTAATCATAAATTTGAGGGTTGATTTCTGAGTTCTAAATTTGATTTTAAATGTCTATATGTCTGTCCTTCTGACAGTACTTTGCTGTTTTCATTAGTGTGTTTTGGTAATCAATTTTAATGTCAGGAAGTTTAAGTCCTCCAACTTCATTCATCATTTTCAAGATGGCTTTTTCTATTCAGGGCCTCATACCCTTCCTTATATATGTGATGATTGACTTTTCCATTTCTGCAAAGAAGTCTGTTGGAATTTTGACTGGGATTGAACTGAATCTGTAAATCACTTTGGGTAAAATTGACATCTTAACAATATTTAGTCTTCTAATGCATGATCACAGAATATCCTTCCATCCAGCTAGATCTTCTTTGATTTCTTTTCGCAATATTTTGTAGTTTTCTCTGTATAAGTCCTTTACATTTTTGGTGATATTTATTCTTAAATATTGATTCTTTTAGTTGCTATTGCAAATGAAATTTTTTTGTTGATTTCTTCTTCTGATTGTTCATTGATAGCGCATAGAAACGCTACTGGTTTTTGAGTATTGATCTTGTACCATGCCACTTTGCTGAAAGTATTTATTAGCTCTTGGAGCTTTGTTGTATGTTTTTTAGGATTTTCTGTTTATAAGATCATGTCATCTGCAAATACACTATATTTTTAATTCTTCAATTCTTAAAAATTTTTCTCTGAGTGGGATGCCAAGGGAAGATATTATTCTTTGGACTCAGTTTCAGAAGGCAAGGGAAAAAATCCCCCATGTGCAATGGTTAATTTCAGTTGTAACTTACATTATGGTTGGCATGTTTTTATGTCAAAATTGGCCTACTTGTTACTGTGAGTGTATTTCTCAAGTAAAATTTGCATCTATAATCACTTGATTGTATCCACAATTGACAAAGTAAATTGCCCCTCAGCAATGTGAGTGATTGTCTCATACAACCTGAGGCCTTAAAAGCGAGAACGTAAGGTTTCAGAGGTCAGAAAACTCCTTGCCTCAACTTCATCATTAGTACTTGCCTGAATTTCCAGCCAGCCATGATTCCCTGGGTAATTTGGACTAAGGATTTAAATATTACTTTTATCAGTGTTTCCAACCAGTGGCCTGTCCTACAGCTCCCATGCTTGCATGAGATTATACCTTATAATAAATCATTATTTATTTAATGTATTTACATATATATTCATAAATTAGTATTTGTTTAATATATTTATTAAATCAAATGTATAATATCTTGTTGTATCTGTTTTTCTGGAGGACCCTCACTAACACACTGAGTGTTAGATAAAAATCCAGGCCATGTTCCCTTTTCTACTTATTAAAATGTGTTCAATAACCCCTAATCATTTGCTTTTAGTTATCATTAAATATCCCATTTACATACTAATATTAAAGATTACTAGTAGTATTAAATTACACAGCCACTAGTTCTTTCTATAGGCAATATTATTACAAATACAAATAAGGAAAATATTAAGAATCTAGTTCACTTTTACATATGCTATTATATTCTTCAAACTATACATTATTGATTTGAATATGATTTATATAATCCTTATGTTTCTTTAAACATTCATGTCTAGGGGTAGAAATTTAAAAAGATAACTCATTATTCTGGTCCCCATATTATTCATCAGATACTTTTACTAAGGGCACATTTTTGGAAATGTCTGCATTTCTACTATATTCATAGCATCACATCTGTTACTAAAATAAAACTGATACTAAAATAAAATGTTATGCATGCTTTGAGTCTGGTCTCTTTATTGCCAAAAGCAGTGGTCCAAAGGGATCTGTTTCTTTAGTTCTTTGTTTGCCAGAAACATAAAGAAACAAGATAAAGCTGTGTTTCAATTAAATATCAAAGAAAATCAGTCATTAGATTAGTGTAGACCACACAGGATTCTTATAAAGAAACTTTTCAGAGTATCATGATAAATCCCCTAAAATATACTGACTGCCAGCCTTATTCCACGTGGCAGATTCTGCAACCAGACTGTTTCATGTAGAGATTAACCTAGTGATCCTGCACTTGAAAGAGAATGCTCTAGGACTTAATTTATATTCAAGTCTCACTGTTCATTGGGAAAAGGCTGGGTAATCCATACAAATTGCCAAGTGATGAAACCAAAAACATAAATAGAAATGACAAAAACTATTCCTTATTTAACTACATTGGAAATAAAACTAAACAGAAATTGTTTAAAATAAATATGCTACTGTAAACTCATTAAAAATTATGCCTGGGAATGCAGCATTCTTCAGATTACATTGAAGTCTTTGGCTGTTAAATTACTATTTTCTGGTCATAGTCACTTACTATAAAGTTGCCCACTATGCTTGTAATTGTGTTTATATATTTATGAAAAGAAACTTACATAGAAATGTCTATTATTCTTAAAATTATAATGGGAAAATGATCCTTAATAAAAAATGAAAAACCAATAACATATTGTATCGGTGCAATATGAAATGGATGGCTTCATTAAATTAAACTGTTTTTGTATCTGTTCCATAGTGTAAGTATATGGTACATATTTAATACACAATACATAGATACAAGGAAACAGTAATCCAAATTTATAAAATGATATTTTGAAGCACAAAGGTTTAAAATTATATGGGCTGTATAAAATGATAAAAATTGGTTCATATTGAAATGCTTAGCATAAGAATATATTAGTATATCTTCACACATTTACCTAGCTGTAAACAAAACAATTTTATATTTCTTCTTTTACTAAAATCTCACTTACTATTTGACATCTACTTCCAATACTAAAATTTCACTTTTTAAAATTTAAAAGCATTTATTCAGTCATTTATATACTTTAATTCAGCAAATATATGCCAGATATATCTGAATGATACAAAGTAATGATACTCCATGAAAGGAATTAAAATATAGTGAGGCAGAAATATTTGCACATGATGATCTACTATCTAAGGAATTATTGGGTAGTAGCAATGTGGTGACAGGGATGGTGTGTGGAATTCCAGGCTGAAGGAATGCTGCACAGAGAAAGGAAAGTAGTTCCAAAGTTCTGGGTTAAAGGGTGGCTGGTCATATACCTGAATGGGTTCATATGTGTCTATGGGAGTGGAAATGTGAAAGGTGAAGAGGTTAAAATACGTAATTGAAGCTGTGACCTTTCCTGTAAACCATTTCCTGCAAAAAGAATGTCAAGTTGCAATTCTCTTCCTTTCTGTGATGTTATAACTATTCCATTTTGTCTTTACCCTTTCCCCCTTGGGGTCAAGGTCTTTTTCCAGTTGCATTGCTAGTTGGTGCTTGGTAGTGTGGATCCTTCCATGCTCTATTAACAATACCATCATTTTCTCAGAAACTATACCTGAGCAATTCATCTAAAGAGGTCATAAATAGTTTGCATATAGACAAGATATATACAGAGTAGAGTGGTCACTCTTTCTGGTTCTGTGAATCTCTAAGTCATCTGAACCTATGTATCAGACCAGTCCCAGAGCTTTTCCTATTCACCAACTGGTGGAGATGCAGAAAGTTATTTGGAGAGATTGGATGGTAATCAGGGCCCATTGTATTCAAATGGAAAATTTGATATTTTTCTTCATATCTCTACTATAATGCAAAATTCTAAAAAAAAAAGTATTTCTTAAGTATAAACTCTTTACTTGGATACCAATAGAATTAATCTAGTGTCTTACAAGATTCATGTTATCTATTATTTCCACTTAGGAAATGTAGATTCAGAACATTTAAGCTAATAGAATATTTGTAAATTATAATTCTCTAACATCATAACACTGAAGATGCTCTGATAAAAATGTAAAACTTGATCCGTTGTCTGACTTTACCCTCCTTTCCAACCCTGGAATTTTTAATTATTACACAGGCTTTTCTTCTATTAAAATATTCACTGATAATATTTTATATGCCCAGAATTATATTTCCTGGATTTGATTGAAAGAATTATTAACCACTTTTAAATTTTAATAGATACAATTTTCAATTCACATATTGCTATAATTTCAAGCTTTGTAAGAGTTTTACCTATTTGTTATATTTTACAATCTACTGTACAGGGTGAATATGAAAAAAAAATCCTTGCCGCTACTAGAGTTGCCCATTTGATCAGCAACTCAGCCACAAATCCAAGTTTCTATGTAGATGCAATTGGCCATAGATACAATTAAGTGACTAATGATTTAAATGCAGGAAATAACCTCACAGTAGCAATAGGCCAGTGCTTATGTGACCAAACAATTGGACACTATAACCTAGCCAATTTGACACATGAAATAAACCATCACAATGGGAAGATGATAGATAGATAGATAGATAGATAGATAGATAGATAGATAGATAGATAAAATTAAATGTCCAGCTTCTGTTGGTTGGTCCATCCATGAATATTTCAACAACCCATTTTAGATTATATAGCATAAATTGTAGAGCCTATTTTAAACTACTTTTTTTTCATTGTTTCCAGCATATGCCTCTCTCAATCTGTGTCTCATGGTTATTTTGTCTTACATTAGCAGATCTGGTCTGCTGCTCTTAAGGATGACTATATAAGTATTTCTCACAGTGAACATCAGTTCAGATACCCTTGAAAGGCCATAGCTTTCCTATCATCCCCCAACTTTTGTTCACATTCATTTGCTCTAAAAAAAAAAGCACACACACTTTTTCAACTAGCCTAAAGGTTGCCATTCCTCTCACAGTAATGTTTAGACTCCATTGAAATTATCTGCATTTTTAGCTTTTAATAGTGTGGAACTAAGACTTGTTGATCTTTGGGTTGGAATCTTGTCCAATATAATTTGTGCTTATTCACTGTAAAAGAGAAACTGAAATCAGTCCCTTTGAAAAATCAATTATATGGTTCTACAACCATATAATTGTAGAAACATTTGAAACATGTCAATTCCTCAAATTATTTCACTGAAAACATGACAGCAATGTGCAACCCTACTATGCTTAAAAAAAATAAACCCTTTAAATTCTTTAAAATGAATGTTGACTATTTTAAGCAGAATAATCAAAAGTATATCAGACAAATTTGTAACTTTTCATATGAGGTTATAAATAAAGAGAATTAAAAATGGTTTTATTAGTTAGACTGATTCATACACAGTGAAAACAAAATTGCTTTTAAGGAGATTGCAAATATGTTGGAGAACTTGAAGACCAGTGCTATAACTTATACTACTGCTGATGCATGCAATGAGCTGTCCAGTCATCAGTGTCTGATGCTTTTTGCAGAGATGGGAAGCACAGAAGCAGCGAATAGGAGACCATTTTGAAGCCACCATGCTTGGGAACCACCACCTCTAATTAGAGATGTCAAATTGAAGAGAAGACCATGTTTGGCAAAAAGGGATATATTTTGATGCCTTTGCATCAATGGTTTAAGGGGTGAGTCATCACTGAGGGAGAAGGGATGTCATTCCCCCAATTCATTTGTTATCTGAGGAAACTCACTTGTCCTCTCAGAGAAGACAACAAATTTACATGAAGAAATTTGTGGAGTCTAACTACTCACCTATTGCTTCAAAACCTATCTGGGAGTATTACACAAATAATAAATAAAATACATTACTGAATAAAATTTATAAAATGCATTACAATGATTAAATATTGATTTATATGGAATCTACTTGCTAAGGCAACGATATGTTTTTTAATGCTAGCACTCAAGGTCTTTATCAATCCCCCGTTTTATCCCTAAATACAATGTAAAAAGTTGAATGGTGTGACAGTTTGAGATTATTTTATAAATCCCAAAAAGAGAAAGAGAAAGTTTTTAAACTAATCTATTCCTGTGGGTGTGATACTCTTTGATTACATTAAATTCGGTTGAGAGTCCTTTGATTATATTACTTGATAAGATTGCTGTAGGGTTTTTGATTGGACTACAGCAGTGAGGCATGACCCAGCTTGGGTCTCTGCCCTCTGGCTGGGTCTGATATAAATGGAGACAGAGAGAGAGGGAAAGACACAAACACAGATAAAGGACCACCATATTTGATCCTGCAATGATGAGAGAAAGGACTCCAGTTTCACCCACAGCTGCGCTGCAAGGAGAGAAGCCCCCAAGAGGCTCAAACAGTTGAGGCCCAGGGAGAAATTAACCATATGCCTGATAGCTTACAGCTGAACTGGGAGAGAAAGTAAAGCCACCTATACTGAGAGAGGACGCCATGTAAGAGACAAGCCCTATGTCAGATTTGCCGACAGCTGCAGAAAGGCAGAGACCTCAGCAGAGATTGGTGGCCATCTTTTCTTCACCACGTACAACTCATTTATTCATTCGTACTTTGAATTGGACTTTTCATGGCCTTGGAACTGTAGGCTTTAATCCCAAATAAATCCCCTTTATAAAAGCCAACCTATTTCTGGTACTTTGCATGAGCAGCCTTTGGCAAATGAAAACAAACGGTAATATAGGATAGTTGATTTACTTGTTATCATGTATTTTCTGCCTTTCTTACCACATTTTAGGTTCTCCCATGACAGTAACAATGACAGATTTACTCACAATTCTGTACACTGGACTTAGCATGGTATCTGAGTGCATAAGAAGAGTTCAAAAGACATCCATTGAATAAGTGATAAAATAAATAAATTTGCTTATATTTGTAAAATAAAATATAATCAGTATCAAATCAGAGCATTTATATGAAAAAAAAATTGGTTCCTGGTATTATGTTAAAAGATTTATTGAGAATTCACAGTACAATTTCTTTCTGCAGAGGCTCAGGATCCACAATGCTTAAGTGGAAGATTTGGTTAGAAGCAGACAATCATTTC
The DNA here is from genome assembly GCA_029593785.1 of Cabassous unicinctus. Classification (NCBI taxonomy): domain Eukaryota; kingdom Metazoa; phylum Chordata; class Mammalia; order Cingulata; family Chlamyphoridae; genus Cabassous; species Cabassous unicinctus. The sequence goes on from JAQZBX010019856.1 coordinate 28,976, forward strand.
AGAATCTCACAGAGACATCATTCTTAAAATTAGGAAATTCCTGCAAATGGGAAATAAGCCCTTGCTGCTACTTGTGTAATAAGTGAAGTAGTAAACTTTGCACTCTGTTACAGATTCAAGGCATGGGTATGAGAGGGTAATTTAATTGTGTTTAAGTGTCTGTCAGTCTGTGGGAGATACTGGGAAATTAAGCAAAAGATAATACATTTGCTTGCTTACTCAATGTTTGATGTGATTTATAGCTAATCAAGTTTCACTTTTTTATAACATTGCCACAGGAGTCCATGACTGGACAAAAAGAAAGAACAAATAAAGATAATTACTCGCAAAATTGTGAACTGTAGAATTTTTCATGCAAATTCCTAATCAATGATTAAAAAAAACATGTAAGGACAAAGATTTCCACCAATTTTATACCTGAAATGACAAATTATTGAGATTATTTCCCCTCCAAGTCATCAATAAACTAACAATTACTGAAGGTACATTTCTTTTTTGTATTAGTCATGGATTAAGCTATAGATTAAAACTGAGGCAGAGAATATAGCCAATTAAATTATGAAATAAACATATCTTCTCATACAGTAGATATAATTTAAGATTGAACCATGACTGAAGAAGACTTTCATCTTTTTCATGATTATGATCCTTATCCCATAATTTAAAAAAGAAATGAATTTGTGTAAGTGATCATTTTATTTGACACCAGTTTGTTAAATATCAGTAAGTTATTCATTTGTGCATAAACATACAAATAGCACAAAAGGGACCTACAAAAAGCAAATTGAGCAAAATGAATGAGGGTTTAACACATTCATGAAATTTCTGGTTAGTGCTGTATTAGTCAGCCAAAGGGGTGCTAATGTGAAATACCAAAAATGGGTTGGTCTTTATAAAGGGTATTTATTTGGAGTAGAAGTCCACAGATACCAGGCCATAAAGCATTAAGTTTCTTTTCTCACCAAAGTCCATTGTGATGTCTTGAAGCAAGACAGCTGCCGACATTTGGCAGGGTTCAAGCTTCTTGGGTTCCTCTGTTCCTGGGGCTGCGTTTCTGTCTCCAGGCTTAGCTCCTTTAGTTCCTTCACAAGGTCAGCTATAGACTGTCAGGCGAACGGCTCACTTCTCTCCTCCTGGGGCCTTCTGTCCAACATCAAAACCTGCTTCTCAAAAACTGCTCCAAATCTGTTCTTGCCATGCCTTTTATATTTGATTCCCCATCCACCAAGGGTTGGGGCTCAATGCCCTACTGACGTGGCCCAGTCAATGCCCTAATCATAATTTAATCATGTCCAGATTAACAGATCAGTTTATAAGCATGATCCAATTATATTTTTGGAATTCATAATTACATCAAATTGCCCAACTGTAACAGTGCAATAAGAGCAAACAAACTCAGCAACTTGCATGAACATTAATGTGCCATTTGACATTCAAGAATCCATTGAACTCATGAAGCTAGAAGTCATTTTCATGACTCGTTTAATACATTTCTTTAAACTACATAACTATTTTAAGCAATTATAAAACCTAAGGAACATATATAATTGGCAAGAGAAAATTATATAAATAAAATTATAAAAGATCTTATTGTAAATAGATTATAATCCACACGGTACAATTTTTTTTAACCCTAGTCCCCTGAATTAAGACTTTTTACAACCTGTTTCAGTTGTTTACCTTTCCATTATGTTGAGACAATTTTTTTCTTCTAATTTTAAAGTATTAAATATACAATCATTATTAGAAATAAACCATTGATAAATGCATGATAAGGTGTGAATGAGATCATATATTTTTATAAAAGCAAATAGCATACTTCTAGTTCACATAAGGACCAACTGAACATGAATACAGGAGTAGAGGTACAATTAGGAAACGATAGGAATCTTAATACATTTTGTGGACACAGGCATAATTTATTATTTTTGCTAGAAAAGTCTGCAAAACATGACAGATAAAAAGTAAAGTGAAAGGGACATGTTGAAAATTAGTGTAAGTGAAAAATATAGTAAAGTGCTAAATATATAGTTTAAGTGCATGAATTTGAAATTAAAAACAAATGCATAATGAATCAGCAATATTAGGCTAGTAATGCTTACTGAAACCAAAATAGATTTTTAAATACTGATTTTCAGCTTTAATTGGAATTTCCCAAATGAATGATGACAAATTTCATACTTTCTCCATTTAATGAAACTTTATTGAATTGTGAAAATCTTTCTTCCAGAAAGCACGATTATGGATTAGTAAGTCAATTTATATGTTTAGAAAAAAAGTAAATATTCACTGCATATGTATCACTAATATGCCATTTTATTCATGACTCTTTTAATATATGAGTTTTTTGTATATATGAGATTATTAATGCTCTTTTGAATTATATTATTTTATATTATTTCACTATTTCTAACAAAACCATTATTTAAAAAATTGAATTATAAATAGTTTAATAGATATTGATAAAGGTATAATATTAAAACAATATTACAATTTATGAAAAATAATTACATTAGTTCTATTATGCAATGCATAAATCATATTAATATTTTGTCAAATTTTGTAATATAAGACTATTTGAAGTCTTTGTGTATATGTGTGTTAGACCTCTTGCTTAATCTTACACCATATCCTTATGTTTAATAACTCTATTCTTAGTTATATAAAATGAATATTATTATTTCTGAGGGGGAAATCATGGTTTGGCTAAATATATATATGAATTTTGTCAGTACTTTCAGAGAACTTCTTTAATGTGACCAAGTCAGCTCATCCTAGCTATTCTGTTTGCATATTCCTGCCCTATGCTTTTTCTCTTCTGTTTCGACACATTCTACCTGGGAACCGCCGATGTGGGAAAGAGGCGTTCTGCCACCTGCGCTACCTCAGTTCCTGGTTTTTCAGCTTGTCGTTCTCCTGTTACATCATCATCTTGCTGCGTGGTTCGGTGGAGCCTGGGGGTTCACCAGCTTGTGGGGCCTGGGGGCTAATCCACTCATGGGGTCAGATGGCTTACCGGCTCACGGGTCCTGACAATGCTCCTGTGCACCTTCTATATTTTACCAGGAGGTTCCGGGGAGCAAACCCAGGTCCCTCCATATAGGAAATGGATGCCCAACTATTTGAGCCACATGCACCCCCTAATTCATTTTTTCAATCAAGTCTTCCTTCAGATTCTTTTGACCCATATATAGTATATCAATATTGGAAACATCCAATACCTATTGGATATTTCTAATTTGATATTCCACAGGCACCTCATAAAATAATTTTCCACATATCCATCAACATTCAGGTCAGGTTATTTTGACAGCCACTCTGTCCAGATGATTGTGGTTATTGGCAAAATATTTCCAATTTTCATCCCTTCCAGGGTTATGTTTGTTAGATTTTCATTTTCTGGCTCTCTTGCAGTTTGTTTGAATTAGGCAATTAATTATGGCTAATGAGAATGTTACTTCCAGACTGAGCATTTGATTCCTTTTTTGAATCTTTCCAAAACATCCTTTTTTCCTTTGCCATGGCAATTAGCAATGCTCAAGATTGTACCTGCATCATCATCTTAGGGAATTCTGTACCCATCTTGGTTGAACACAGTGTGACCAAGAAAGACATGGTTATTTTAGGCCCTTGAGATTTTTAAGTTGTTTGTTACTGCAGCATAATCTTGTCTATCATTGATATATAAATTTATACCAATAAAAAATGCAACTGTAATAAACTTCTAAAATATATGCCATTCAATTACAGATCATATGGCAAGCAAAGCAAAATCTATTATTGAAGGACTGATGGATGGAATTCATTTTATGTGGTTACAAGCATTTGGTAAAATGTTGCCTGTGAAAGTGTTACAAGCAAAATAACTTACCTAATGAGTTGTAATTCTAAAAGAACAGGATGAAAAATAAAGTGATAGCAGCCTTTGCTCATTACTATTGGCTACATTTTAAAAAGAAAAAGATGGACATATGAAATAATTGGCTGGTGTTACAAATAGGAATGAAAAGCAAAAGAGAGTCCAGAGATGTGGGGACAAGGTAGATTGGAAGAAGCAACTGTTTTTCGTCACCAATATATACCATATAAAACTAAGAAGGAGTTGGGCAACAAATTCTGCTTAGAACTTATCTTTTTGAATGGATGAAATCATAAGTATCATAGTAGCACTCATATAATTATTGCTAAAACCACTAAATAGTTTGAGATGAGCCCAGTAAATCTGTCCAGGGGAGGGATTCATGACTCTCCTTCTGAAGACTCAATGTTAAAGATATAGAGAGGCATGTTTCAAAACAAACAAAAAGCTATTCTGTTTGAGATTATTGTCACATGAAACTGACTATATGCTAACAGTAAAAAGTTGACTCTTGAAAGTACCAAAGAATCTGTAGTAGCAATGAAACTGTTTTGTAACTTCTTAAAATTTAAAACAATACTTGCCTCAACCTCTGGCCATGGAGTCTTTTTTTTTTTTTTTTTTT